>LUCG01187257.1:0-11912 GCA_001633085.1 Carthamus tinctorius | reverse complement strand
TTTACATGATGTAGAACACATGTGCACCGCAGCCGATACCGTCACCGCCTGTACCACCGCCGCCATCGTACTCCTCTACCGCCTGTGCCGTCGTCGCCTCCACCGTCCGTCGACTACACCGTCGCTGCCTCCACCTTCGTTGACTGCACTGCCGCCGCCTCCACCACCAATTGCACTGGAATTCACAAGCACATGTGTTTTCGTCAGAGTGCACCGGAGTTCGTCGAAGTGCACTAGTGTTTTTGCCGGAATTCGCCTGAGTGCACATGTGTTTTGACAGAGGGAACCGGAGTTCGTCGGAGTGCACTAGTGTTATGTCGTGGTGCATAGGATTTCGAATTTGAATGTATTTTTGTTGATCCAGCTCTCCTAAGATCTGATAAAATGATAATGATCCTGTAACTTTACTTAGTGTATAAGTTCTTTGCTTTTAAATTTTAGCTTGAGGAATTATCACTGAGTCTGTTCAGTATTGTTCCTTGTTGTTCAAGCTTTCAACTATTGTACAAATATCGACTTCAGTATCAGGAGTTAACAAAGTCTGTTCTGGAGACTACTGATCCTGACCTCAAGCAAAGACTCCCTAAAGACATCAAGATCATACACAAAGAACCATCAGTGACGTCGAAGAAATAGCTGATGACAGGAACAGCTTTGCTCGTGATCTGAAGACGGAATTCAGTGATAGCAGGCTGATAAATTCGTATGACTTCCTGAAGAACAGGATACAGTGACCCCTGATCATCACCAGTATCAGGGCCTTCCTCACTGATCAGTATCCTAATCCTGAAGAAGCAAGAANGGACTACATGTCTTTCTGACACAAAAGTACAAAAGGACAGTTACTTTACTGTTCTCTCCGTACGTATCAGCCCCAAAGGCAACTGTTTATTATAAGCACACTTTGGCACACCATGCTTAAGTATTTGTTTATAGTAAATAGTACAACAAGACCTCTAATATTGTGACACGTACACAATAGTAGGTCTGCATGCATTTAATGCAAAGAGTATAAATGGACGTGAAGAGGATGTTCTTCATACATCTTTTCATCATCCAAATTATACTCTAATCCTTTCTTCTTCATCCATCTAGTTCTCTTCTTTTCTTATCTTCTCACTCTAGTGCATAGTGAAAGAATTGTAACTTAGATTGTTTAGATTAGGTGTAACCTTAATCTATTCCGCAGACAATCTGTAAATTCAAGTGTTTATTTAAACAAAGAATTTAAAGTGAAATCAATTGTGTGATTATATTCAACCCCCCCTTTTTATAATCCTTAGTACTTGAAGGTCACCTTTTGGGACCAACAACTTTTAATTTATTTTGTTTGAATTTTGAATGTATTTCAATTTATTTTGTTTTCCCAAAATACCCCTATGCACTTGTGTTTACTTGATTTTTAAAATTGGAATTATTCAAAATTCCTTAATTATAGGGGTTTGATCTTGACCGAACATTTAAACCATCAATGGTTGTAATGGGTTAACACACTATTTGTGGTTAACAACGGAATAGGACCCTATATATATATTTTGTTTAATGATAATAGTAAACAATCATATTTGGAGGTTTAGTGTGAAATATGAATTGTCAATATTTTGAAAAAAAAAGGATGCAAGACTAGAAGTAACTAGATCTTAGTTTATTTGTATCTGCTTCTCCATGTAAGTGCACTAAAGGATCTAAATCCAGAGTAAATTCAGGTTCATAGAATCAACTGAAGCTGGCACCTTCTGTTTTATTTGTTTACCTGATTTAAATGACATACAATGCCAACAAGAAACATATAATCATATATATGGCTTGTAACCTGTAGTATATGTCTCTAACCAAATTTTGGCATGGTTGTTTTACAGCAAAGTATATATGTTAAAGTGGAGGGGGAGATTTTAGTTGGTCCGGGGATGGTCCAAGAAGTTATCCAAGATTGCAACAACAACGGCGATAGCTTTGATGAATACTTAGTATGGTCTGCGGTCAAATGATCCTCTCTCTCTACTTCATTTGGCTTAACCAAAACGAGATAGTATTCAAAGGGTCGAAAAGGAAGATTGCGGACAAATTTCTCAAATGGCAACACACTACGTTTGAGTGGATTTTGAAAAGGTCTTGCAAGATGGGCTGTAACTGGTCCAAATGGCTCGTAAACCTTACCCGACTGCGTTGTAGGTTGATCAGACTCTCTCGGGCATTAAGGTCGAAAAGTTGTGCGGTAAAAACANGGGGGGGGGGGGGCTGGTTTATGCCTGTTATACGAGCCGACTTCCGAAGTTAGATTTTAGCATGGTATCAATGGCATCCTGCTCTTCTTATGCTTCTGTTTTCCTTTAGTTTTTGGTTGCTTTCGACAGCAGTGCCTTGGTCTTTTGTTGTAATTTGTGACTTCTTGGTTTCCTTTGGTTTGCTTTGATAAAATTCTGGCTGCTGTTTCAAAAAAAAAGGTTTCCACCTTTGGTATGTAATTAGTTTGATACATAGTTACATACTACTTTTTCCAATAGGTTAAATGGTGTTATGTTTTATTTGGTTGTGTAAGTTTTTTAGTTTAGAGTGACCTTTTTATTTTGAATCATCATGAACTGGTATTTGTATCATTTGTTGGCTATTCGTAGATTATATTTTTCTTAGCATTGGATGTTTTGATTTGTTGCACAAATTACAGTGTTGGATTAAAACAATTCCATATCAATCCAATCCTTTGACCTAAAAAGTTATTTTTCGTTTAAAAGTTTGGATTATTTTGAATAATACTCGCCGGCTTATTCAGTGGGTGTTTGGGAGTGTGTTTGATAACAAGTGTTTATCAGCTTATTTCCTTTCCTAGGACGTTAAATTGTTTTGGCTTCTCAAAGAACTCCTTATCAGTTTTTTCAGGAGGGAGATAAGTTGATCCAAATACTTCAGAAACAACTTATCGCCTTTCTGGAAAAAAGAAGTTGATAAGCAGTTTTCAAGTGTACTCCCGAACACCCCCTTAGTAAACAACCTCGTGGATAGTTTAGCAACCCGACTATGTTTTGTATTACCGTAATTACTTTTATCCTGACATCTCTTTTGATTCAATATTTTAACCATATTTATATATGAAAATGCAAGATACCAATAATACGCAAAAAAAGAAATTATAATTTTTGTTACTCATGTAGCAATAAATGGTTGAAATAGCTCGACAACAACAGTCGTCATAGCGTGTGGCGGCTCAAGCCTTGTGTCTTACATCATCAAGTTATGCTTGAGGCACGCCATAGTGTAATGCACAGCTTATATAAATCGATATATTATTTAACTTATCTTTTTAATTTTTTTTTTAGTTTTTAATATAGAACTAATTTTAAATTGTTTATTATCGTAGATTCACTGTAATAGTAGGGAAACATATGTTTATGTATATAACATCATATATGATAAAGAGATATGTTGCCATAAGTCGTGCTTCGCCCACTTCGCAACCTTATGATCGTAAAAATCTCTAATGACACCACAAATATTTCAAAATCGTTTATATTGACCAGGCCCGCTGCATTGCACGAGTACACTACTAGTATACACACATATAAACTTGGGTTTAACTTATATTTAGCTTAACACCATTTCACATCTTAAGGACAACAATCATCTCTTTATATACACACCCTCACTTTTCAAATTTACATTCTACTATCAATGTGGGACAACCTAAATATCAAAGTCAAATCTTAAAAAATAATTCAAAATTAGGAGAAAAAAGATAAGTGGGAATGGAGCCTTCTCAAACCGGTTATTTTAATAACTAGTTCGGTTAGGATCCTAACCGATTCGAACAAAACCGGTTTCATTTAATTTTTTCGGTTTTTCGATTATTCAGTTTTTTTGTGCAACTCTACTTGTTACCGTAAAAAAAAAGACATTTAAAAGTTTGACACAAAAATGGCCATCATTTAACAAGTTATAGAGAAGAAAAGGAATTGTTTTGCGTATGAATCAAATTGCATGAAATGCTACTTTAGGTTCAAAGTTTTGCTTACCACTATTTCTGAAAATTAGCATTAATAATTCCCAATAGCAATTTGCAAAATTAAAAGACTACATTAGCTATGTCTCTAACTCCAAATGCTACTCTAGATTCAAGTGTTTTGGATTATATTTGGTTCTTGTCTAAATTGTCTATTAAAAATCTAAATAATAACATAAGAGAATAACCCATCTTCAATGCATCAAATTAACAACTTGTTTGATTAGTAACAACATATAACATTTAGTTTAGAGGACATTTCTATGTCATAATCAACTTCATTGTATGTATGAGGCTTGCATGATTCGACTGTTGGTTCAACTTCTTGAAGAATGAGAGGGTAATCGCATCAATCAAGATGCTTGATTATGTTTTCTTTATTCATAGTAAAATTTTGATATCCCATCGCACTACGCGAGCACAGAACCACTTTTTTATTGTGAACGTGAGGACGACTCTCGGCCACACATCTTCGGTTACGGTGGACGTGATCACGGAGGATTGACGCGATTCATGGGAGGATAGAGATTATTAAAGGGGGCACCGGTCAAAGCCACCTTTATTGACATGATGTGTGGCTGAGATTCGTCCTCACGTTCATAAGGAAAAAGTGATTCACATTTGAACTTTCCTATATATATATATATATATATATATAGTATTAGGTTCCCGTGAGACCAAGCTGTTTCCGTGAGATCGGCGGTGAGACCAACATATTTTACATGAAAAAGTGATTCACATTTGAACTTTCCTATATATATATATATATCATATGAATCACATTTTTATTTTTTACATAGATGATACGCACCTTAAGAAAAAAATATACATAAAACAATATTTAAAATCATAGTCTTTGATGAAAAAAAAACCATATAAAAAGTTATTTTTCAACCGATTCTCGTAGATTTTTAGAAATAATTTAGTTTTTATTTAATTATTGTATATACTAACTTTTGTTTGCCTTGAAAACTTGAATGAGTTAAAGAAAATCAAGGTCCCCTTGGTCATTGCCCAAGTCCCACCTCTTTATTATTTTCATTCTTTTGTAATAATTATACTTATTCTTATCTTTATCTATGATTTTTATTAATTTTAAACCAGAAAAATACTATTCAAAGAGAGAGGCTATAATTGGAACCCTATACAATGATAATCACACCTCGACGGACCTACCTACTACTTTCCTCCTCAGAGCATCTCCAAATAGAGGTTCTTATAAGAACCTCTTTTTTGCATTTTTTATTGTCACATCATCTCCACCTCATCAAATGAAGAACTTATTAAAAATACTACAATGGTAGTTCTTGTAAGAACCCTTTTATGTGGGTCCCATGTATTTTTTAATCTTCAATTAAAGTGAAGAAAACAAAATGAAAAAATAATAATATGTCATCTCATACCAAAAATCTAGATAAGAACCAAGGTTCTTAAATAAGAACCTAGAAGTAAATGAGTTCTTATAAGAACTCTTCACAATGGTAGTTCTTACAAGCTATTGCACTTTTTGCTTGTAAGAACCTAGCATTGGAGATATCAAGATGAATGATTGTGTAAATAAAAATATGGATTAGGCTAAATACATTGTTAAATGTACCCTTGTGAATTTATATATTACACATCAATATTTACTTTAAAAAGTTTAATCTAATTTTGACACAAAAGGGATGTAAATAGCATTATTTAAAAATGTCTTATTTAAATTGAGAAGAATGGTATGATAATTTGGAGATTGTACCATGACCCATGCTTCCTTACTCTCAAGCCTCTTTCAAGAGTCGATATATTTGGTAATTCTTGATTTTTAATTTAAATTTAAAATAATTCAAACTTTTACATTGATAACATAAATCTGAATATTTATTACGAAACCTGGTCTAATTTGAATCAAACCCAGTTTCGAAATCAAACGGTGTTGATATTTTATGAAGTAAGATGATGATCCAATGAGCCCCGATGATGCCACTACCTGTTCGGCGTTTTGCCGCATGCTAAATCAGTCAAACTCTAAATTGTTAGGGAAAAAGTTATTTGGCATATGTTTTCGTTCCTTTTTTTCCCCGGGAAAAAAGCTCATAATTGAATAATAGTATAGCTAAAAGTTTGAAACCCTACTAATACACCATGATACAATTTGATTCTAAAATCAAGAATTCAAATGCTTAATTTGGATTCATGTTTCGTTCTATTCTTTCTTTTTTCCTCTACTAATATTGTTATATTAATAGAAATCAATATTTATCTTATATTTGAAGATAGAGAAAGGTTCAAATGAGAAGTGCTAAAAAAATGCGAAGTAGAGAAGTGATCTCCACCACTCATCCGGTCAATAAAGGAGGCTTTGATCGGTCCACCACTCATACGGTGGACGTGATCACGGAGGATTGACGCGATTCATGGGATGGTAGAGATTATTAAAGGGGGAGGCCGGTCAAAGCCGCCTTTGTTAACCGAGATGAGTGGTTGAGATCACTTCTCTACTTCGCATTTTTTTAGCACTTCTCATTTGAACCTAATACTTTGAAGATATTTATTGATAATAAGTTAGTTTTTTATAGTCTAAAGATGAAACACCCAAATTAAATGTAGTAAAGATATATGCATAAACTAAAGCATATATACAATATGAAGTTGTCTTTAACAGCTTTTCATTTTAATCTAATAAAGATACAACACAAGCTAAAGAATTCAAGGAGGAGTTTTTGGTTCGTAGAATGCAATTTGATAGAATTGAAACCTATCAAAAGACTTTTACTTTGAATGAATTGAAATGAGATTTGATGGAATTTGATTTGGTTGGTAAAAATTCAATTCCTTCACTTAAGCCAAGAAATGATGAATTCCTTAAATTGTTGAATTCAAAGTATTCCATTAAGTTCATTCCGCAAACCAAACATCACTAAGGAATTTGATCAAAGATATTTCTCGATCCAATTCCATCAAATTCCTTTGAATTCTGCAAACCGGGCGGCCACAAGGATAGAAAAAAATTAACACCCAAATTCAAGTGATTCATTTTTTTGGAAGGCATAGTGACATCGAACCAACGAACGACTACCACGAACACACACACATGCATGCCTCCCCAGCGGTTTCGGGCAGTCCACTAATCCGCCGTTGTCCACAGTCTTTGACTGGGCTGGGGGACAGCCCAGTCTATGACTAGACCAACAGAAGGACTGGATACTCCTCATGCCTTCAAATCGACTCCCCTTAGATTCGAACCCGAGTAGACTAAGATATCATCCCCATAAGAAATACCAATTGAGTTGGACATGATTTGTAATTGAAGTGATTCATTAGTTGGCTTTTCTCTTTAGCACATCTCGACACACTTGATCCAAGAATATGTTCTTTATGATGAAAACAATATTAAAATATCAAATGTTACACTACCCATTTCTATAAAAAAAAATCAATTGATTATTCACCGTAATCACTTAAGCTGACCCATTAAGATGATCCAAAAACCTATGGTTGCAAAAAAATTAAATCAAATCACTTATAAAAGAATATGATTATCAAATATTAACACAAATGATTCGAGTTTCTTTTAGATTGATGTTTGAAACAGACAATTAAATTTGAATGCTGCATATAGCTAAGAACAACAACGACCCAACAACGTTTACACTCGGCTACAGTCCGACCAACTTTGGCCAAATTAGCATGGCGTATTCCCGTTCACATATATACATTACGGCTCCCGAAAGTAAAAACAACCCGAGAACTGAAACTCGATAAGTGCAGCAAAGACGGCTTAACCATTAAGACAATAACAGTAACCATACCATCATCATTCGCATGCAAGCTTTGTTCCGAAACTCGTGAGGCAAATGGCAAACGCGTGAAAGGCCGACAACGGCTGCCGGAAGTCCATCGTGAACACATCGTCACCAACTTTCCCGAACTGAAGAAGAACCGTTTCTCCGTCACCTTTCCCTCCCGGCTGGCTCTGATCGAGTGTCGCCACTAGCTGAAAGTTCTTGACCGATGCTACGGTCACCCGACCGTGAAAATTCAAGCACCAGCACTGCAAATGTTCATGCCACCTTGGAGCTTTGTTTCTCAAAAGGGTTTGACTTTGACCACATCCGACGGATTCCGATCTTCTTAACGCAGCTTCTTCTTCTGCGGTGGATGTGCACCTTAACGAACATACCATTCTTCTTGGACCCCTTGATTTTAAAAGGTTGAACTTGTACGATACCTCTCCAATCTCGAAATTACCGGCCGGAACTTGGGGGCTTATTTGTTTGCTTGCAAAACGCCGCCCAGATCTGCTGCTTGAGGGTTTTGCTCCATTGTGTGGGGGCTGGCTATCGTATATTGTGAACTTTGTGCCGAGGAAATCTGAGCTGCAGATTTATGTTATGCAAAATAAATTACCACCATAAAAGGAAGGTACAAGGTCTGAAAGCTAGAATCCTATTCCCCAGACAACTATGACATGGCATATATATTTGCCATGTCAGCAATATATTACACGTGGAAAATGACATGGCATAAAAAAACTGTTAACTTGTGTCATATCATCCAAAAATCAAACCAAATTGGTTACTTATTGCTATAATGGGTAGAATTTTTCGAAGTAAAATGCCATAATAAGAAATAATCTGAAAGTGCAATGCTGTAATAAGAAGAAATGAAAGTATAATAAACAAATTATGGAAAGTATATTGCTATTTCTTGCATTTAGCCCTTCTCTTTACTACATTCTCTTCATGCAAGACCACTTTTTCTTGACTTTTCTGATTTAAATTTTGTCTGTGTTGTAGGGAAGAGAATGCAGGATGCTTTTGTAACTATAAATTATTGAAAAGCTGATGTATAAATCCTATGACTTCAATCACAAACCAGATTAGTATCTCCACGAAACTTGGGCATCTAAAACTAATGTACAGATAGACAGAGTACTAAATACTAAACCAGGTATGATTGACTGCACTTTGAAAAAAACAACAACTTGGTAGATTGCTTGCACTTGGAAAGAAAAGATACAATATGATGAAACACGATCATTCTTTCTCCTCAAATGAATGACTCACCGTAATTTCCCGACATAGGCGTTGCTTCCTTGAGATGAATCCTCTGGATCAAGTGAAATTAAGTACTCTGTGTGAGCACCATGTCTATATCTCCGTGCTGCCAAGAGAAACTTGCCCTTGTTCGTAAACGCTGCCAAAAATAGAATCCAAATTATTAACACTTCAATTAGAAGTTACCAACAATATCACCATCCAGCTATATATCATTATGAACAGAGAGCCTTAAGAGGCAAACAGGCTTATGTTATCACAATGTTGTTGTCCAAACAATGAATGTTCGTGTGCAGGCTCGTGTCTATTCTCTCTGGGTGACTGAAAATAACTTGAATACCTCCCAAAGTTCAAAGCCAGGAACCTTTTCATTTGCCACCATGAAAATTAAATGTATTGTTAAGACTTATGACTTTTAAACCTATTTCCTATACCAATGTGAAGCATTAGCATTCACAACACACACACTTAATCATTTACGTCGTTTGGCTTCTCTTCGCTTGGCCCTCATACAAGAGAAATGAACTCGGGAAGTGAATTAAAAGCAAGATTGAGAAAGAGAAGGAAAGTGAAATTCCTCTAGAAAATCTCATGCTAACATCAGAAAGGAGGTTGTGCAAAAAAAAAACTGTCATACAAAAGAAGTTTTGATACTGATGACCCATGTTTAAGGAATACCCGGTTTAAGCAAAGGTGTATTTTGACATAACAACCTTGTATTCGAATCTGGAAGAAGAGAAAGTGCTTTTATTTGTAAGATTGGTATAAATCATATGTGAAATTTGATAGTCATACCAGCTCAATTAGCTTCACCTACCTCACTAGAGTGATACATCTTTTGTTAGGAGATTTTCTCTTCTGGTTAAATCTTTTGTTCCTTTATTATGTGTTCAGTCATGATGGCACAGATGATCTGATGATCAGATGATGCATTGACAAATTTCAGAGTAGGCAAGTGGTTACCATCTCTTTTCCAAAAAAAAAAGTGGTTACCATCTTAAAAGAAACATGTCATTCTGTACCAAGTGAAGAGTACTATAGTTGTTTCTTTTAACTTCATATCCCATATACTTCCAAGAGTATCTTGGGGTGTCTACAGTATTGCTTTACAAACTCAATTGAAGTATAGGCCATCTACCTTTCAGTCCCTATTTCTTCCACTAGTAATTACTCGGTCAAACTCTTAAACCTAAAAGTGTCTCACCTTCGTGCATCTCTGAATCTACACATCATTCATTAAGATGTTTAAACAATACGCATACTTACATGGGCTAGCAGCAAGATAAAGGTAAAACACTGAGTTCTTGTTTCTTTTAATAACGCATTGAATCGGAGAATCACGTGTGCCAGGCTGCAACAACAATGGAATTCGTTAGACAATCAAGCATCCACCACAAGACTCTTGGCTTGTTCATCCATTAATAACATAGCATCCATTAAAACATTATAATGACAAATAACTTATATCCATGATCCATCCTATGTGTGTATAATTCATCCTCCCATTCCAAACATAAATAGCATCATTCATTAAAAAGTTCATAGATGTTCTTCCAAGAAACTCATCTTTACCCTTGGAGTGCACAACTTTTAGTTAAAAACCTTGTACCATATTTGGTTATTTTCCCTAAAAAAAACTTAGATGCTAACGTTTTTGCAGAAACTACATATATAAAGCATCATTCTGTATATCTCCCCCAACTTAAGATCCTATGTATTCAAAGACAAGCTACCCAATATTCTAAACGAACGACAAATGATACAAATCACTTGGCCCGCCAGATAGCAGAAAAACGCGACCGGACCGCCCAGAAGCAAGCTCGCGCCGCGAGGCAAACATCGAACGTCGTAAATTGTGTTTCGGGAGCTCCTCGCGCTGCGAGCCCAACTTCAACGTCGTAGATCAGATCACATAGCCCTCCTCGTGCTTTGAGATGCTGCAGCACCCCCAGATCCGATTTTCTTTGATTTTCTCTTAGTTATCTAGTTTCCTAGCTTAGCCTTATTTCCTAGCCTATTTAAACAACCCTTTAGCTTGTTACTATTCATTCAATTCAATCAATCAAAGTTTGATCAGTTTATCAGTTTACGAGTTCTAGTGAATTCGATCGTTTTACGCTTCACGCTTGTGAAGATTGTTCTTATTTTCCGGGTTTGACGTTTGTCGATCTGTTCCACGGATCCTACTGCGTCAACAAATTAATCACTAAAACTTCAGAATAAATCCTAGGTCAACATTATCAATCATGAACAGAAGTGAGCATCTATCAAACAAATTGCTCTAATCATTCCCACAATACAATCTTGACTTTATCGACTTTTGACTTCTGTTACACACACAACCAGATAATTTCCTCACTAGAGAATATAATAAATCAAAGTATTCATTCCTACAAGGCTACAACCAAAAATAGGCTACAACCTAATTACTCAAATCTCTATGGAATCAATCAATCAAACGACATAAAAAAGTAAAAAAAACAAATTCATCCTACAAACAAATTAAAAGCATATATACAAACGAAATCGGAAATCGGAAATCGTTAATCGTATACCTGCTTAAGGCAGGAAGGGAAGGTTATCTTCCCACCGCGAACCGGAGGCTTCACGATCTCTCTCGTAACCTCTCTCCACCTCTTACACACGCATCCACAAGCGACGACGTTTCGCCGGAGCGGCCACCGGTCATCGTCCGCCTCCACTCGCCTGATTATCTCTCCTAGAAGCTCCGGCAACATATTAGACCAAGAGCTAGAGGAGCCTCCTCCTCCTCCATTATCGCCGCCGCCGCCGTCGTCGTTTCCACAAAAGGCAGGATTAGCAATGGCGGTTTCCGGCGGTGGTCGGAATTCCTTAAGCGAATTGGAACGGCCGCTGCC
>LUCG01187173.1:0-13901 GCA_001633085.1 Carthamus tinctorius | reverse complement strand
AGAAAACTGACGTGGCAAAGTCATGAACCTGTAAAGAGGTTCATGACTGTGGATGCTCTAATTGTATTAATTTTTTTTATCTATTTTATAACATGATTTTGTATGGTTTTGAAATTATGATAGTGTTTTTACGTTTAAATACATATAAATCCGAATGTCCACTAATTTTCTTTTTAAAATATATCTATATTAATATCAAACCAATAATCTTTTTACTATTTTAATTAATTTAAGTTTAGTAACAATGTAGCCTATTTTAGATTAACACAATAATTCTTTTTGTAAAAATAGTTATCAAGTATTCTCTTAAAATTCAATGATTATTTCAATTAAAATTTAGTTTCTCTATATTTAAAATGATATTGATTTTTATCGATTAGTTATATTAATTTAAACATCAACTTTAAAAGTTGTACTCATCCACAATTTACTTCTAAGCTTGAATTATCAATTAATATGCATTAGTAAACTGTACTTAATGCATAAAATAGTTTTTAATAGTTGTCTCAAATATATTTAATATATATAAATATTAAAAGTGGATGAGCTTTTTAGCATGGGCTAAAATAGTTTTGCCTATAAGGTTGAATTGAAAAACGAATATTCAACTTATATGTATTCTATATACATAGAGAGAGAGAGAGATTCAGAGAGTCGAAGGTTTAAACGGGCACATTAGTTATTTAAGAAACAACAAATCAAGTGTAAAATTACATATGAATTTATATTAACGGCAAAAAAAGGATACAGGTGACATTTGTTCCGACTTAAGTCGCGAGGCAAATCGTGTGAATCATATACGATTTTGTACATTGACAAAAAACTTATTTTCTTAAATAGTTAGCGTTCTTGTATGAACCAATATACCTGAAACAACTATGTGTTGAAGTTTAAGAGGTACAAACCAATAAACATTAGTGTACAACTATTTAAAGCACTATATAAAACCATCCTTATACACATCTCACTTAAATGTGCATTAAACCCTTTTTCTCTCTACTTGATTCGGCTACCTTATTTGATTCTTCTCATTTCTCTCAAATACGTATTGGTATCACAAATGAATGCAACAATAGACAGTGATCAAAACGTGTTACAAAAACATGTGTTCTTTGATGGTAACAAGCATAGTGTGGTTTACCCTTGGGAAACTGTAACAACCTCAAATCTGGAAAGAGCGATTAAATTAAAGTTTTCTATAGTACATCAATTAAAGGATAAATCACTTTCTATAATTCAATACTTGAATTACCTCGAATAGAAAATTCTACATTTAACATCATCAACCGATAAACCAAGTCTCACGAAAGAACTAAGTCAAGGTCGGGTGTTATTAAAACCCAATAAAGTCGTTGTCTCTAAATGCGAAAGATGTCACCGAATAGCTATACCCTTTGTTGGAAACTTTTTGATGTATTTCTTTCTTTCAAAAGTACTGTAAAGAATTTGTTTGAGAAATGAAAGAATAAGTAATTACTATTGCTTGAACAAAGTGTTACTACTGATGCTACTGAAGAAAGAAGTCTAACAGTAGTATTGATTACTACTGCTTGAAAATGAAAGTGCTGATTGAAGAATTTGAAGGAAGTGCTGCTAGAAGACCAACAGTAGTAATGGAAGTGTTGTTCAGATGTTACTACTACTCATGGTTACTACTGCCAGTTATAGGATACTACTGCTGGATAATACTGTCAGTGTAGAAAGTATTGCTTTTGTTGCCTACTACTGTTTGGAGGATTTGTTGATGAAGAAGACTGAAGATAACTTTGAAGAAGATTGTTTAGAAGATTTTGTTTTCTTTAATAGTTATCTTGTACTTTGTATATATAGTTGATTAGTTTTCTTCATTATGTACGCAGATTATTAGTTTTTGAGAGATAGTTGATTGAGAGAAAATTAGAGCCTCAAGATTATTCTTGATTCTTGCATTAGAGAAGTAGTGCACGTCTATTGGATTCATTCAGTAGATTGGGGCTTGTGATTGTAACCATTCAACTTTCAGTCAATACACAAAGTGATTTGCTTTCAATTGTTCTTATTTACTAAAGTGTTATTCCGCAAACTTCTTTAGTATTAATTTCTGAGTTGGTTTAGATTCTTGGTTGAATCAAATCGATCCTGTCACCCTTATTGTGCATCTAACTAGTGCTCAACTCTCCACGACGTCGCTAGTACCAATCCCAACATTGACCCGATGCACATGCCGACAAATAAAAAGGGTTAGGCTTAACCCCTAGTGAGTTCAAGATTTCTCATTATTTATATAAAACGATAAACTGAAATAATGTTATTTAAATCATGATTATGAACATAACATCTTTCCCTAAAACTGCCATTTTTTGTGAAGAAAGTCAATGCAAAACATTCGTTCAAATATAAATTCAAACATGAATAATTAAAAACGCCAAATACTGACATTTTGACAAAACTTTAATATACAAATTTCCAAAATGAGTAAGGCTCAATCTCCAACTCACAGCTTATGAAGAACACTCCATCGTAACGTAACGGAAAATCATGGATAAAACTCAATACTCAAAACAACACCTTTTGGTGATAGTCCCGATTTCCATGGTTAGTGACAAAACACCAAAAAGATCATCGTTCCATGTTATAGAGTTCATCTTAGGATCAATTCCCCCCATGAGATTAATCATTTGCGATTCACATCCAAGGGCTCCCAAGATAGTACACTCATTCACTAAAAATTACATCATGTGACCAATGGCTAGTAGCCGGCTCCCATCAGGCTGTACCAAGTTGCCCCCGATGACCCAATGCCTATTTCTAGCTACAATTTAGGAATAACCATCTGTAACACCCTAAAAATAGGGGTAAATCAAAACGTGGTTTCAAACGTGAAAATACATGTATTAAATAATCACCCAAAAAGGGATAAGTGAATAAGGAGTTTACAATAGAACATTAACTAATAAGCAAAACCTATTAATCTAGACCGACAATTACAAAAAGTCTAGATTAGATACGGGTGTCAATATAGCCCTCAGAATAGTGTTTATCCGCACCAATTAATTACTCTAATAGTATGATCTCAAAAGTAACTATGCCCAAAAGTTGCCTCTACCCGCCAACGGCGTTCCACTCACTGCTTAGCCAACTTGTTATCTTTAAAACCTAATATAGACGTCACAAGAAAAGGTGTTAGGCTAAAGCCTAGTGAGAACCTAGTAATTTAGGCAACAAACTTATAAGGAAATTAAAGCGTTGTAAATGAGATTTTTCATGAAGTATAAACATGCTCGGGTAATAGCTATGTATTAAAATCAACTTACTAAGGCGGGGGAGACCCGATTTCCATCGAACGTGGCCGAACACAAGAGTAATCCATGATTCCACGTTTATAGCCACACAAGTGATAAATTGGTCATTGGGATCAACCATGATTTATAGTCCAAGTCCTTCAACATCACACCATTTGCTCAAAGCAAGAATCAAACAACTATGGTCTCATGGTCATCAAGTTCAACAACTATTGGTCTACAACTTGAGTCCTCCGGAGATGGATACCTATATCTAGCTCATAAGTGGGATATAGCTAACCACTCTAGACGCATAAACATATAATGTGACCTTTACACCTATGGATCCATTACACTAGACTTACATAAAATGAACCAACCATGGGGTTCCAATCAACTCATGTGTACATAAGAACAAGTATTTAATTCTTCTCAATTATTAAATGTCAACTTTGACACCCTTTAGGACATGTACATAATTAAATGATCATGAGGTCACACTGAAATCAAACCTAATTAGGGGGGAAATTCTAAGTACAAAATGGTGCTTTTTATCATTTAAACCATAAAAACTTGAATTAAAGTTCATTTTTCGTACCTTGGTATCAATCTCATTATTTTCCTGGAATGGGTAAAACCATAGAAATCCTCAAAATATATATTTTAGGTCAAAAATACCTCAAATAAGAAAATGGTAAACAAGAGGACATCTAGAACTTTAAAACTCACATTTATCATGTATATAGTTTTAAAAGTGGTGTATGAACTCATCTACTCGTTTATTAGATTTAAACCTAAAACCAAGTGTTTCTAGTGGCAAATGGAGATACTTGAGGTTGTTGAAGTTATGCACAAATCACCATCAAATACACCTAGAAGAGTAATAAACAATCAAGAAATCCTTGACCTTTAGATCACCACCCACTATTGAACTTGATGAATATAGGAGAGGAAAAGAAATAAAAAGATAGATTACACAAACAAAATAAGAAAATGAATCAAGTTCATTATTACCAAATCATTGTACAAACAAATTAAGAAATAAAAGCTTTTATCAAAACCCTGAAATTATCACATATATATATATATATAAAGAATCCTAATCAGAATTGTCGAAGTAGTTGCAGAAGCAGATGCAGATGCAGAAGCAGATGCAGATGCAGAAGCCACGATGATGGCTTCAAAACCCATAGAGTAGAAACATATTTTTGACCCAATCAAGAGTTTGATTTGGCTAGAAGCAGATATTTAACCCCAACCAGAAGTAGATGCATACCAAATTCCTACAAAGATTTATTCTTGAAAAGCATTTGATGCCTCAATTTTAAGGTTTGATGATTAACTGAGAAGTAGTAGTGATTGTATATAATCAGCGCTGAAATGTTCGAAAACCAAAAATTGTTTTTTCTTCGATGTAGTGGCAGCTAGTAGTTTGTTATTTCTAGTGGTCAGTTTTCTTAGGGAGTGTCTCCTCTTCAGCTCCTATCTGACCTTCTCTTTCGTTGACAATAACTGACGTTGGTGCTTTTCACCCACCACAACAGTGGTTTTAAAATAAGGTGGGTGGGTGGGGGAGAGAGTATCATCGAATGCACCAAGGTTTAGTGGTGAGGGCGGTGGTCGTGAATGATGGAGGTGGCGATGGTTGTCAATGTTAGGACTAAGGGAGAGATATAAACCAATAAGTGAGTATGATTAGAGTTTTTTTTTTTAATTTTAAAAAATGACAATTTTGCCCTCATACTTGACAAAAGGGGATTGGCGGAGTTACTGAGAAGGACCTGAACCATATCCCTTTTCATAAAATGACGATTTTACCCTCATGCTTAACAAGCAGGGATTGACGAAGTTAATGAGAATGACAAAAACCAAAACCAAAACCAAAACCAAAACCAAAACGCATACCACGTTTTTTCATAACAAACAAAGTTCATGCGAGGACCACCAAACACAACATACACCATAAGAACCATATATATGCATGTCTATTCAAGCATTAAGCTTTCGTAAATCATAACTGTCCTGCTGATCGTTGTCGACATTCTCGCTTATTTGAATTTACATTTGAACACGAGCTTCATTATAAACTTTCTTTGAGAAGATTTGTCAACAATGGCAATGAGCTCGATTCAATCGATTTTTAGTAATTTTTTGGATGCAAATCTTTTGTTACAGTTTTGAAAAAACCCACCAATTATGACGTAATAAAACAATTATGACGACATAAAACAAGAAAGAAAAGCTCAAACTTTAATGGTGAAAATGGAGTCCAGCTTCCAGCACAGCCTTTGGAATTTTGTCAAAGAGTAAATTTCTCTCTACTGTAGAACTAGAGTCTACTATATGCCTTAACTCAACCATGGTTGCATAAAGACTCCAACTTTGGGACTTCCAACCCTCTTCTCCCCTCCAAGAACAGATCACTGTGAAACCTCCTAGTCTCCCTTCCTTCCTTCCTTCCATCTTCTTCCTGTGGATCCATTCCAACAAGTATGCATCTTGAATCTTGTTTGCTATAAAACCCCATGCTATATACTGTTGTTGTTCAGACCATGGGCTTACTCTGCAGCAGACATAAACGTGGTAATCAAGCTAACACTGAAGAAAATGCTCAGGTAAAACCTCCACTCCAGCAATTCTATGCCATTTCTCTCATGTTTCACACCTCTCCATGCTTCTTCTTAATCAGGCTGCAGAAATAGAGAGGCGGATTGAGCAGGAAACCAAGGCAGAGAAACATATTCAGAAGCTTCTACTACTTGGTATGAAATGAAAAACACCTTTGTATTGACTGTTTTTTCATAAGGCCTGATGTGGGTTTTTAGTTGAATCTATAATCGTTGAAGTGTTGTTTGGTTTCTGGCTTTATGTATTAAGCCAGATTACATAGTGAAAGGGAAGTTCCTAATTAGGGGTTTGAGTCATGGAAGAAGCTTAATTGCAAAATGCAAGTGGAAGGCTTGGCTTGTTGACCCATAGGGAACCAGTATTTTTGGTCTGTTTGCTTGTTTTAGGGATTTTCTACTTTCATGTCCTGTAACATAGGATGGTAGTATGGTACATGGTGGTCTTGTTAGGCAAAAGGCGTTGGCATCGGTCGTTTACTACAAGTGTTCCTTATTTCGTTAAATACGAAAAGAAGAAGAGGGAAACCGTGGTCCATTGCTCAATTGTCAAGACTCTTAACAGCATGGGTTGATGATATGTTTGCTTGAAGCCTCTGAATGTACAAGTCTCAACGGAACTGCTAGATAGCTTTGTATAAAGTGCTTATAAACGTGCATTTTGTAAAGTTTTCAGCCTTTAGATGACGGTCAGCTACTGACATTTAGTCTCTCATCATCACAACTTGTTCTTGGAGTGAGTGCCTTTAAACCAAGCCTTTTGCACTTTTGCCTCCGCTTTCTTATCGTTTGACACATTAGACTGATTTCTGCGTGCGGTATCCCAATCAACCACCATCATAGCTGCGTTAATGTCGTAAAATTCACATTTATTTTAGTTGGGCTTAACAAGTGAAATTATAGAAATAAATTGGCTCAACGTTATTTGCGATAAGACTTAAGAGCAGCAGAAAAAATGAAGAAATA
The DNA here is from genome assembly GCA_001633085.1 of Carthamus tinctorius. Classification (NCBI taxonomy): domain Eukaryota; kingdom Viridiplantae; phylum Streptophyta; class Magnoliopsida; order Asterales; family Asteraceae; genus Carthamus; species Carthamus tinctorius. Next base: position 7,051 of record LUCG01187173.1, on the reverse strand, counting down.
TAAGAATAAAACAAGAATCGAGGAGTGACTTAGGCAAGCCATCGACTGAGCATCATCTGCACTAAGCCTACTAATTACCAAACATAGCTTGAAGATGGTATTCCCAGAACAATGTTGACACAGCTCAGTAAGGGGGGGGGGGACTCATATCTTCTTTAGATTTCCTTACTGACCCTACAATGTGAAGGAGGTACCTCTGTTTTCAGAATCTGAATGGGAAAGCTGTAAAGAAATCCTAACTTTATGCGATAGCAAGTTACTTGATACATCGATAGTTTGCATTTTCGTAGAGCTTAACTATTGCTTCTCAGGGTGTAATTTCCTCTCACATTATGTGTACTAGTTTTAAATGTCTTACCTAGTGGCTGGTGGTATCTAGCACCTTGCCTCTTATCCAAATTAACCATGTTCTAACAATCAAGATCTACATGCAATGTTGTTATTGTGCCTTTGTGATATACCATCATAGCTATCATGGAGTCGTGTATATGTAATACCCAGTGTTCGTGATGATGGCCAAGAGGGATTTTAATGATTATGGTTGTATTGTAACATATTCAGTGGTTTTGGTCTAAATCCTCTTTATATCAACTGGAATTGATTTTCTTTAGGTGCTGGAGAGTCAGGGAAGTCTACTATTTTCAAACAGGTAGCATCCTTGTGTGAATTTGTCTGTAAGTTTTACCTGTTATCTATGATTATCTATTTCTAAAGAGTATAAAAAAAACATCTATCTCTTGCAGATAAAACTGCTCTTTCAAACTGGCTTTGATGAGAGAGAGCTCCAGAGCTACACCTCAGTCATCCATGCAAATGTCTATCAGACAATAAAAGTATGCAATACTTGAAAGGGTGTGTTTAGGTTATTTTCCTTTGTTTTTGCCCCACTTTGGCAAACTGTAAACTAGAAAGAAACTGAAACACGCTCTTTGAAAGTTGATTGACTCTTTGTGATGTTAACAATGCCATGCTTATCGTCTTGGTTGTAAAAATTTTCATTTTTTGATAGATATTACATGATGGGGCAAAGGAGTTGGCTCTAAGTGAAGCAGGCTCATCGAAGTATGGCTTATCCATTGACAATAAGGTAGTATGAGCTCACTACTTCACATGTTGGTTCATTGACCATCTTACCCTAGTTTACATATATAAGGTTATAGAGTGTTTGTGTTTTCTCTGCGATGGATTAGATGTCTATGTAGAGACAAGAGAATCTTCTATTTTCCTCTCTGTGTTCAATGTTAAGCTCTTTAAATAGAAAATGGAACACTACAAACCGCCATATCATGTTTGGCAAGGAACAAAATAAACTTGTATTTCTGAAAGATGAATCTTGAAATTCGGTTTAATCTTGAACGAAGTACCACCAAGAGTTCAGATCCCACTCTCCTATAAGCTCATTGAGTAGATTTGTTTCTTTTTGCACTGGGTTTTTATCATGAAAAGCAAACAGAAACATTCCACCAATTGCAATTATTCCATCATTTGGGCAGCAGAATCAGACGAGATCTAAATATTTATGTATACTAGGAAATTGGAGAGAAACTATCAGAAATCGGAGGCAGGTTGAACTATCCCCGTCTAACTGAAGAGCTGGTTCAGGACATCTTAAAGATTTGGAGAGATCCAGCCATACAGGTATCTCTGTCAATTTGAATTGCTAGTAGCTGAGTAGTTATTTGGCATGCAGACAAGTATAGTATATATCGAGACGTTCATGTCGAAGTGTTATAGCGTGTCTATTGCTTGCAGGAAACATATGCCCGTGGAAATGAACTCCAAGTTCCAGACTGTGCTGACTATTTCATGGAAAACTTGCAGAGATTGTCAGATACAAATTATATTCCTACAAAGGTATCTAAATGAAAACTATTGATGTCTTTTCGCTTTTTCTTAGTTGTTGAATAAGAAACATAAATGACATATAGCAAACCATGTTTGCCTGATGAGCTACTCTATCATTGTGGCATCCATTGTTCTAGCTCATAAGATACTTGTGTAGAATAACACCTTGCTGATTGTAGATAATTTGACATATTTGTTTCTATATTGAAGAACCTGTTTCCCAGTACTGAGAGCAGATATTGGTCCTTAACTTGAGCAGCTGTTAGTATTGTAATGAGGCTGGACTGGACCTGTCCCATAAGTGCCGTTAGGTCATCCGCAACCGATAAGAAAACAAATTAAATATTTTTTAACCAACTCATACTTAGTAATTTAGGTTGTGATTATTAGTAAGTTTATTTTCTAACAATTCTTTAAGGCTTCTCAAGATGGGTTGTCAATCAATCGAGAACAGAGTTGGATAAGTTTCCAAGGTAACAAATATAGAGTTGGCTTGGGAGCTCAAGATCTAAGGGATATATAGATGGAATTAAATAACTTTACTCGCAATTTCCCTAGTAGTTGCAGTCTCAGTATAAAGGGTGAGTCTTAGGTTAATGCATCAGTAAGTTTACCCATTGTGACCCACCGGTCACATGGTCACCAGTTAGAATGATAAACAGCTTGCATTATTTCATTGCTCCTTGTTGAAAATATGTTGATATAGGGGATCTCCGTTAAAGTAAATTTTCTTCTTTGATGTTCTCTTTTTGTTAACAAGTTTCTCATGACCAGGAGGATGTTCTCCATGCCCGTGTTCGTACTACCGGTGTTGTAGAAATCCAATTCAGGTAAAACTTGTTTCTTAAGGGTAAATTCTTATTTGTTACTTTCTATTGCTCGTTTTCTTCTTCAAAATGTAACCATTTTTTAATTTATTTGGTTCCATTCGTTTATACCATTTTTCTCTATTCCCCATTCTACATTGTGGCTCCCATCTTTATTTTTCTTCCCATCAAGTAAATGTGCCCCAGTCACATCTCAATTTCTCCCCACATCAAGTAAATGAGACCCACAACATGGAAAATGTCAAATGGCTACAACAAATAGGACTTCAATCTTTGTGGAAACTAAGCTGAGCTTCTAGATATGAGAGTGGACTTAACCAAACTGGATTTCTACATGATCACCAAATGAGTGGAAGGATGGATAGAATGATTGGCCCAAATCTAGTGTTTTTTACCCTGAAGGACTAAGAAATTGTTATTCATAATTTCTTTCCGTACGTTTTAATATACACGACAATATGTAGAAAAGGAGGAAAATGGACATGGTTCAGCTCCTTAATCTTGAGTGGTACAAAAAAGGAAGAAAGGATATTTTTCCTTAAAGATAAAAAACGGACTCCTAAACTTAGGAAATTTAAATATTTAGAAAACTATCTACAGATTCTTTCCTAGTCATCCTGAGATTCATGTGAAGAGATTTTGAATTCCACATGAACTTATACCCAAACCCACAGGTATACCTTTTAACCTCTCTAGCACCTGCCTAACAGTTCCAATTTCCAAAATCATAGAATACAAAGGATATCTGCCAAACAGATATCACCAATTAGCTGATATTAGCATCATAATTCATATGCATGCTTGATATTGTTTGTTCTAAGACATCCTTGTAATATCCTGTCTAAATTATGTATCTGATGGCTTTCAAACATTTTGTCCTATCTGCAAGAAGTCCTAGAACATTCTTAACCATCTTCGAATACTCATCCATACGCTCATGAGTAATAATAAATTCATAATCTTGGTCTTCATATTGATACTCGATCTTCCCAAAACATATTAAACTGCAATGTATACCGTTATTACCTACTGCTTTTTTCATGGTGTTAACAGTGCTATCCATGCGCAATTTTTTGGTTCATTCATTTTTGCCTGGAATCAGTAAATTCATTATTAATGTTATAAGAATCTGCTTGCTTGCAGCCCTGTTGGGGAGAACAAGAAAAGTGGTGAAGTATATAGACTTTTTGATGTTGGAGGCCAGCGAAATGAGCGTAGGAAGTGGATTCATCTATTTGAAGGTGTTACAGCGGTGATATTTTGTGCTGCTATTAGCGAGTAAGATTAATTGACCAGATGTATTTGGTAGACCTTAACAGCTCTAAACATCAATGTGCTTGATCTATGATCTCAACATTTTTCCAGGTATGATCAAACCTTATTTGAAGATGAAAGCAGGAACCGAATTATGGAAACGAAAGAACTCTTTGAATGGGTCCTAAAGCAAAAATGTTTTGAGGTTAAAAATCACATGGTTCTTCTACACTTTTCTTCTTTCTGCATGACCGATCTCTTTGGCAATTCATATCCAGATTGCTCTTTTTATTATGAATTATTTGTAGTGTTAATGTTTCTGTTAGTAGGGTTTTGTTATTTCCTTTTATATATCTGGCCGACAAGCACAACCTTTGTAGATTATTTATACAGTGTTTCCCCTCAAATAATATATATAACCCCCAAACCCTAAATATCTACAGCATACAAGAGCTTAGGCTTGATGATCGAAACCCTAACCCCCAAATTTTTTTGTGCCCCCTTCAGCAGTAATCTGCTGCTCTTTTTACCGTCATACCCCCTCAGCCTTGACAGAACTCTGTCCGTGCTTTCAGGTTCACCTCATAGTTGAATCCCAGACCCACTTCTGCTCCACTAAAATGCTCTGTAGTACTGGCATGGACCGCACACATTATTTTTGTCTCCATAAGATCACTTGTGAAACTGAAAATATAGGTCTACTCACATGGATCCTGATATATATGGTGCCGTCTCTACCTAAACATTTTATCATTTAGCAAACTAACTTAAAATGTAGAGTGCTCGTTAATGTTCTATGTGACTTGTTCTTTTGTTTTCAACAGTAGTGGACGGACTTGATCATCAACATCAGATATGATCGGAATCGGTTGGATACTAAACCATATTTCCTTTTCTGGGATACTACCTTTTTAAGTTATTCCCATCCGCACCATTGTTTACTATGTCATCCAAAATTTTCGGGATAATATTCTATCTAATTGTACTAAACTCAACCCTAGAACCTTATAATGCAGCCTTCTTAGCTCCTCCAGTTGCACCACACTGCTATTGAACATGGGAGACTAAATACCTTCCAGGATTTATGTAGTATTGTCTCGTATGAAATCGTTCATTTTTTAGAGCAACTGTGACGAAAACTGGAAAGTTTTTGTCAAATGATGAATACCCGCATGCATAAGCTTGAGAGATATATGAGGTTGTTTGCAAATTTCAGTTGCCTTTGCGAATGTAGTTGGTTCTTCTTCGTAGCTCTAAGGAAAGGTGTGTTTGTGTTCGGTTCGAGCATATGTAGATTGGACCTGAAAATCCATCAGCAGTTTCTTGAACTTTGTTCTAGCAACTTCTCTTGTGGAAGAGGAAGAAACAAGAACCAAGTCATTCTACAGAGAACTAACTATCATATTGTACTGTATTATATCATATTTTATATCCACCCTTATATTGGCCATGATCCACCTCTGTGCGCTAACTATCAGCATCGGCATTTTCATCATATAACAACCATTAATTAAGGTTTTATTACCCTTTCCTTATGTTTCTTGGCCTGTGTGTGACTCTGCCTTGTGTTTATTATTGTTTATAGTGTTGTATGCCAATAATATTCGTTACTTAAAACCCTAAAAATGTACATTAACTGCGTTCTTTTAGGAATATTATCTTACCTGACGACAGGATTGCTTGTGTTTTTTGGCCTGTGCAGAAAACATCTTTCATGCTGTTTCTAAACAAGTTTGACATTTTCGAGAAAAAGGTTTCGAAAGTGAGTGGTAGTATATTGTCTTTTATAACTAATGTGTTAAAACGCATCTTTAGTCTAAGATTCTAGAGTTGAATTGTTAGGTGCCCCTCAACGTATGCGAATGGTTCAAAGATTATCAGCCAGTTTCAACGGGAAAGCAAGAAGTTGAGCATGCATACGAGTAAGCATTGATTTATATTATAGATATTGGTATTTCCATCAATTTATATCGAAATTTAGAAGTCTATTATTATAATGTTTTCAGGTTTGTGAAGAAGAAATTTGAAGAGTTGTACTATCAAAACGTGACGTGTGATCACCAGGACCGCGTGTTCAAGATCTACAGAACGACAGCATTGGACCAGAAACTTGTGAAGAAAACTTTCAAACTGGTAGATGAAACCCTGAGAAGGCGAAACCTGTTTGAAGCAGGCTTGTTGTGACGACCAGCGTTTCATATGTCAATATTTCATCACTAAATTCTTTTTGACAATGACGATCGATATGCGGCTATTTCACAGGTTTAAAAAAAAATATGGTTTTACATGCTAGGAACATACCCCCCTATCCTATTCTATCCTATCCCTTTTTCATCTAGACCATTTTCACATCATGTATCTAGCTTTCTTGTTGGATTTATCATCATACATCTCATTAACTTTTTTTGAATTATAAAAGCTTATGTTCTTTTGCTATGCTCAACAAAGACTCCCAAATCTTATCCTTTCTTTTCCCACATTTTGTATAAGTCGGAGTATTTCTTGATAATAACTGCTCTACTCTTTGAGGTATCGCTCAGATTTGAGTATATATGCCCTTTAGACCTAGATCGGACGTACTTAATGGGGCTGTTTAATTTGGTTTAGGTAGTCCGGTTTTTCGACTTGGGTTACGGTTGACAAGGATTTTTGCTAGCTTATAGTTTCAACTGCCAAGATCTTGGCTGCATGGAGCATTCTACTATAAATTTCTTTCTAAATGGTACAAGTATTAATTAAAAGGTTTGCTTTCGGTTATGTGTACGGATCGAAGCAATGTTTGCAGGAGTGGATGTTAGGGTTTCGATTATATCTTGCCATTCTTGTTCTGCGGTGTCGAGTAGAATGGACACTCTAACGATGTGTTTGGACTTAGCGAGAGGTTTCCCTCCTCGTTGTTTTATGGGTCGAAAGTTGTGGTGTTCGGGATCAATGGGGCTCACGAAGTCGTCCAAGATTTTTCAACTCGAGTAGCGCATTTAGTTTTTGATTGCTTGGGTGTTCTGCCAACCCTAGAAGGTCTTGAGCTTGGTACTAAAAAGGGCTGTTTACTTAATACTTACCGGCTAAGCACTTACCAATAGGGGTGTTCACGGGGCGGGGCGGGGCGGGTAGTGAAATTTTTT
>LUCG01187119.1:0-14040 GCA_001633085.1 Carthamus tinctorius | reverse complement strand
GTAACCAACTGCAGCAGTGGTAATCAACTTCAGCAGTGGTATTTTCTTCTAACCCAACACAATCAACAATCAACACTTGTATTAAATTAAAAATATTTATCAAGCTATTGCCTGGCTGGTATTTAAAATCACTTTTATTGTTTTTTTTTCTTTAAATCAATATTTTAATTGCTAGGATAAGGTTATTGGCCTATTTTTAGACTATATATAATGGCCATTCTAGCTTCATGATCAAAGAACCATCAAACCCTAAGAATTATATACTTCTTTCTCTGCCATCAAAGAACACATGAAGCCCTAAGAATTATTAATTCTTTCCCTCCTTACCCCCTCTCTATAGCCATTAATTGAAGGGTAGTAGTTTATATATCTATATATCAAAGTTGGATGTATTTCATCATGCCTCTAACTTTTGATATGCACATTGATCTCTAGCTACTTCTTCTCTTAATTTTGCTTCATATTAGCTCCAAAAGTAGTTTTTGTTAGCTTTGGTGCATAGGTATAGCTCGGTTAGCAAACGGGCGAAAACCGCTTTCCTCAAATGCTATACATACTTTTTGTTGTTTATATACGGTTTTACCCGTGAATTGAACTGTAACAAAGAAAGAGAGCTTTCTTCAATCCATTCATGGGTTGTAGTGAGATTTCAATCAGTTGCCGACTCATTCATCCACATACCAAGTCAAAACGCATGGTACTTGGTAAATGAATGAATGATGCGGAAACAAATTGGATCTTATGTTCTCTGCGATTGGACTGAAGGGAGCTCCCTACGTATTTTCACTTCGTTTTTCCATTTTATGCTACCTTTTTAACATAAAATGAGTGATCATACCTTATGCCTGATTTTCCAATACAAAGTAGTCATCATTTTTGTAAAGATTTAAAAGTGTCGTTTGTTTTTTAAAAGATCTAAAGTCTGAAGTCTAAATTTATGTCTAAAAAAAAGAGGTGGATGGTGCACCTTTTAAATTTTCAAAGGAAGGTAGTAGAAGGTTTTCGGGTCTTTTCTTAAAAATAAAACAAATAGTATTAAGTCTACAAACCTCTTACTTTTCAGACTTAAGAGGTTTTAAAAGGTAACTTATAAAAAACAAACGAGCCCTTGTAGTTTGCCACAATTTCTTCTTGTTATCAAAATGGTAATGCAGAATGTGGTTTGTTTTTGTAAGGATGATGATGATCCTTTACATTTTTGCAAGAACTGTAGTTGCTCTTCCTCAAGTTTTAACTTTTCGTAATCGTACGAAACTCGATAAATTGGTTCGGATAATTTGTTGTACTTCATGCAGTTTGTGTAGTACATGGAAGCAGTGAAGTTTCTTAGGTAGGGTTTGTATGCAAATGAGAGCATATTATTCTCTTCATATTCTTCTACATGACCATCAATCTCTACTGTAAGTCTTGGATTTAATTTTCCCCTATTAATTTCTCACTATAAACTCTTATTCCATTCAAAGTTTTCTATGTGCCAGATATCTTTAAACCCTTCTATATCTATTAGACTGATCTTTAACTTATATTATATATCTATTTTTCTAGTGCTACTATTGTCTTGAACAAAAAATTTATTTGTATTTCTAGAATATACTTGAAAATTGAAATGCATAATTAAAATGCAGCATAAAAGAACTTCATATAACAATTAGGTATATAATACTTTATATATATACCACAAATATTCCATTGCCAAATTAATTACCTCATATCTTCTTTTTTAAGTATATAATACTTTATGTACCACAAATATTCACACACACTACTCACATTTTGTGAGATTTAAACCCTTGACCTCATTGAAGATTGGGTTTATCTTTGGTGATATTTGAACTCTTTAACAACCTGTGGTAAATTTCCTAATAGATTATGAGACGATACTACAACAAAATTGAGTTTATAGGAGACTGGAAAAATAAATAAGCTTCCTAACATACGAGCAGCGTTGTAGGTGCGGTAATTCATGCCTATATTTGGGAGATGTGGAAGGCTAGAAATGAATTGGCTTTCGGCGGCAAGGAGGTCAGCTCGATGCAATTAAATCGCCAACGACGTTCGATCTGTAGCTTTTCATTAGTTGGACTAGGTGGTGCTATAATCCGACGAGCTCGTTGTACTCTTGATTTGGTCCTAGCTTATCGCTAGCCCAGTTTCTAATCCACTTGCCGTTCAAAAAAATAATAAGCGTCTTAATAAAGTGTTTTATAATACCAAAGTTTATAGGATCAAAGAAAAAAGTCCTACATCTTAGTGTTACAAAAAAAATTATAAGACGCTTTTGGACATCATAACAAGTTTATAGACTATTTTTTAAATAAAACTTTCTATAAACACAAGTGTCATCTAAAAATATAGGTTTATAGGACAATTCTCAAAAACGTCATATAAAATTAATAAATAAGACGCTCAAAAGTGTTCTATAAACTTATTGTAACACTTTTAGATACAACATTTTTTTGTTCGGTTCTATAATATAACCAAGGTCCCATAAATCATTCTATTTGGACACTTATTTATTTTAGACGTCATATCACTACAACAAAATTGAATTTACAGGACACCAAAAAAATAAAGTGTACGTCCTAACAAACCACTTTATAGGACATAAAGTATAGGTTCAAAAACTAAAGTGTTTTATATTAAGGCGTTGTAATAGGTTCATAAGATGTTTTTGGGTGTCGTAACAAATATAAGATGCTTTTAGCTATTTTATAGGATATTAATTAAAAAAGTGTCCTATAAAAACAAGTATCATAAAAAAAAGATGGGTTTATAAGACATTTTCTGAAAAGTGTCCTATTAAATGTCTAATGCGGCACTTTGTATAATGTCTAAAAACATCCTATAAACTTATTACAACTCATTAGATATATATGACGTTTTGTTTTGTGGTTCTATAAATTAAGTCCTATAAAATAGTCTATTAGGATACTTCATTTTTCCAGCGTCCATAACTTAAATTTATTGTAGTGTATAAACTCTATTTATTTTGGTCATGGTTCTAAATAACTCATTATGGCCTCGACGCCCCGTTATGGCGTCAAGGCTTGGGGTTGCCGCCACGTTAACCCCTATGGCTCCACTCTAAGGCTTGACTTGCATGGTAACGTGTTATGGCGCGTTACGGTGCGTTATGGCACGTTATCACGACTTATTTTGTAAAACTTAGGGTTATTTTTTTACATATAACTTAAAGGATTAATTAATGACAACTATGTAAGAGACTTAAGACTTAATTGACATACAAAGCAAACATTAAAACTAAAACCTTAAATAGGTGAATGCTTAATCGCCTTCTCGTACATGGAGAATCAAACATGAACTATTTGAAGATTAAAGAAAGTAGTGATGACTAGAGATTCATGACATCTAATCTCGATTTTGCACTCTTGATATATCAGTATTTACAAGTTCTTTATATTCTGTATCAACGATAACTATGTACGAGTATGTCTGTATGTGTGTATCCCGCCTTAAGTCACGCCTTGGAAAACGTCATGGTTTCGCCGTAACTCGTAAGGCTTGAGGCTTAACCTTGCTGCCACGCTGTCACGTCATTTAGTACCTTGATTTTGATGCATACTATTTTCTTGCTAATTTTGTGTGGGCCTCATGTGGTAGGATCGATTGACAATTCATCCCTGACACATGATGTATGTTGGTATACATAATTGGTTTGTTTTTGGCATAATTTCAACTCTCACCAAGTTCAAACTGGTGACATTTCAAGTTTTCAAACTAGTGATCATTAATATGCTAATTTCTTGTCTTTAGGAATTGTTATTTGCATCATACTTTATGTCAAAATCAGATCATTATGGCATTGAAACTGTAAAAAGGAATCCGGGCGTTTGATCGCCTTTAATAATCTTACCTCCATTCATGAATTGTGCTTTTTACGAAAATTGATCCAGTGCATCTAATTAGTTTGTGTTGATATTCGATTAGGATGGATAATTGATCCAAACATCCAGACCTCATACTATAAAATAAATAAATTTTATCCAGAAAAATCATTCAGAGAAATTTTTGTCGATGATTACAAAAGGATCGTTCAAAAAATACCAATGATTCTGTAGAATCCGGTGTTTTTCGAGAAAATACTAACGGGTCATCCAGAGAATCACTGGATAACCTGTCAATTATTTGAGTTACCCACTAACTTTTATGACAGTTTTGTGACGATCTTCTCGGATATTATTTTTCTTCTTTTTGCTTATTCAAAGAGAATCATTTTCGCTTCCAACCTTATTAAAACTAACATATCATCAATATTTAAGTAAACAAAAGCCATCAAACTATAATAGCAGGTATATTCAATACTAGATATATGTATGTGTGCGATGCAGCGCAAAACATTAAGTTATTGAGCATTTCAATAAATAATCTTGTTTTTTGTTCTCTATCATTCGATTCCAATTTTATGGTTTTATGAGTTTATATGCAATACAAATATTGACTTGAACAACATCAAAATAAAATTGATTAGTCAAAATAATTTTGATAAAACTAAATAACTATCTTGATTATATTTTATATTTTATTATGCAGATATTAACTTGAAAAATTCAAATTATAATTTAAATATAGCAAAACTTTTATAACTCAATGATTATCTTGTTTTTTTTAAGAACACTAAATTAGCAGGATTATCTTATTTTCTTAAATGACGCATGTCAATCAAATAATTAAGTCTAAATGAACTGAAAGTGAAAATGCGTCCAGATATATGTTTAGGAGGGAAAATCCTAAAACCGACTCACCAAATGACGATGCGTGACAACCCAGTTACTTATTAATTATACATATATATTATTTATACCGATAAATTATCAAAAACAGTTGAGATAGTAAATTAATGTTTTATTTAATATGATTATAAATTAAATTTCCCAATTAATAGTTCTTTTTTATTCAAATATATAATTCCAATAACTGAATATCTATTTTGGCCTTTGACAGCCTTCAAAATTTTCCAAAGATCCATTTGTCTTTTCCATGGTTTCACTTGATTTGATTAGTCAAGTGAGCATCTGTTTCTCCATTATTTTCTGCCATTATATTGTTTTTATCTCCAAAATAGAAAACTTTGTAGCAATTATTTTATTTGCAGGCATTTTAAAAGTAAATATATTTAACTTGTCAATTATAAAAAACATACTTTTAAGATGTATGTTTAAACTTTAAAGTGGTCTACAATATTGAAAGTTGTTTATCTAAATATCTAAAAAAAGTTATATGTAAATAGTCTTTTATATTTATAAGAATATACTGAACCAACTACTCAAAAAGGGGTATTATCGACGACCGAAACAATCGGAAAACAGTTGGAAATCGGTTTTACAGACGGTTTTCCGACGATACGAGCGTTGCTAAAAACCTGATCGGTAAAAGCTACCGACGGTTTTTCGACTACTTTTACCGACTGCTTTCCGACTTTTTTAATTGCCAACGGAAAGGAAAGGAAGAAGTTGAAGAAGTTACAACAAAATGGAGAAAATACTTAAGGTGTAGTGTGTGTTTCGCAAGAGGTTACAAAGGAAAGGAAGAAGTTGAAGAAGAGAAGCTTGGTTAGCATTTGGGATTCAAGTAAGCATCATCTTAAGGTATAATCTTCTTCTCTATGCCTTAAAACCTCCATTGTTGTAGATCATCACTTTCATTTGAGGGGTTTTGAATTTTTCCCCTTACATGAATGTTGAGTTTATATCTCCATCAATTGATAGAGGTTTATTGGGGGTGAATCTATCTCATTCTCTACTTACTTTTATGGTGTTACTTCTTCAAGATTAAGGGTTCCTAGATTTAGATTGGGGATTTTGATAAAAACCCATCAAATAGCATTTTTATGATTAAACCTATTTGGTGTTGATTTTAATCCTTGAATCCTTTGGGGTTTTGGTTCTTTGATGTTAGAATTAAGTTTAGGAATGTTTGTGCCTTGAAATATATCATTTTTGGGGTAAAAATAAAGGTTGGAAGCTTGGGAATTCGAGAAGAAATGCAAAAAAGTGAGAAAATAGGGTGCAGGTCCGACCAGGCCTCGGCGCGGGTTTGGGCGTGGGCAAAGTAGCGCGCGTACTCGCGTGGTGTGCAAAACAGGCCCTGGTGCGGACCAGGTCGCGCGGCGAGTCATGTCGGTCCCTGCCAGCCCGTGCCATTTTTCGTCCTGTTTCTCGTTTCGCCTGGGATTCAAGGCCTAGTTTAAGGGGCTTATTTAGGGGCTCAATTGAGAGTTTCTAAGGTACTTTTAGTAGGTTTTAACACATTCGAAATGAATTCAAATCAGGTTTCAGTTTGGTACATTTTGACGTTTTCGAGGGTTTAGCGAGTTGTTGAGCATCAGGTGAGTTCCCTATCCTCAAATGCTTTTATATAAAAGTGATGCTATGTTTTAAGCATGTATTTTACTCATGAAATGCTTCAAGTACTTGTTTAATTATGAAATGTTCGTTTTAGCATGTGATCAGGCATGTTTTGGGATTTGATGTTATGTGTTACATGTTTCGTTGAAAGTTGAGTGCGTTAATCATGGTAGAGTACCTCGGGATTGTAAAACCTCGGGGGAAGGATTATTTGTTATTCTAGATCATGAATTTGTTTTATGATCTAAGGGTTGCTCATTCGGGAGTGAGTTAAGTTTCATAGCAAAGGGAATGCGATGGGGGGAATTCCTACCATGAGCGACAAACTCTCTATGTCATCTACTCTGAAAATGATGATTTTACTCGTCGTTGTTTTTTTTATAATGTGATAACAGTTTTCAAATGTTTTCAAGGGAATTCACTAGACCTTATGGTCTAACCCTCGCTTTTCAAATCTTTAAACATTTTCAGGCAGGTATCAGATAGAGGAATGTTCTAAGGGTATAGGCAAGGCGAGGGAGTAACAAGATGAGACCGGAGTTTATTTATAGTTCAGTTTCCAAATTAATTCTCAGTTGTAGTTGTTTGGCTTCCGCATCAAACGTAGGGACAACCCCGTACTCGGATCGTGTTAGCAAACTTTGTTACGAAAATGATTGTAATAAGCCAATTTGGGCTTGGGTTATCGTTTGGGTTATCAATGTAAATTGTGGGATCTTACTTAATATCTTTATTTCTTTATTTCGAGTACTGGACTGTTACAAACAAATCAACTTTCAATATTTTAAGAAGACGTTTAGTTATGAGTATTTAGGGGTAAACGAATAAGAATTATAATGAAATATTGTTTGGCTTGATATAATATAACTGATCTATTACTTTAGACCCATTACTTTGCATATCTAAGAGCATCTCCAACAACATTGCTATGTTTTTTCTAAATTAGAGAATAGAAGATCAAAATTGCTAAAACTTTATCTTTTGATCTCCAACAGCTTTGCTATTTTAGAGAATCTATCATCATTTATATTACCAAAATATACATTATATTTATTATCCAATAAACTTTTTAAAAAGTTTTGAACAACAAATTATGTCATTAGTAGAATACATTAAAATAATGTTTCTCTCTCATCTTTTAGAGATTTTGGAGAAATCTCTATATTTAGAGAAATCTTCAATTTTTTCTATTTTAACAAATCATATAGCAATGCTGTTGGAGCAACTTAGGAAGAAAAAATCCAATTTTTTCTATTTTAGCAATGCTGTTGGAGATGCTCTAACCAAATTGGAGAATGGAGATTTTTTTCATATTCTTATTTTTTTGCATTCCATTTTCATTTTCATTCTTATTGAGTTCCATATCAGACCAAATTTACTTCCATATTAGACCAAATTCTTCATGTTTAAAGAGGCTTGTTCAATATATTTTCATATTTACCCTTTTACGATGATCAAAAAATCGATATTGTCATGGTAGCAATCATTTAAGTGTTAATTAATAGCATTTTCAATTGACTTTCTAAATTCTCTAAATAATAAAAAATAAAAGTTCAAAACATTTAGGAAAAATTATATTAAACTTCAACGGCTATATATTTTGGAGACTATTATCGGTATGTTCTACATTCATTTAGATAATACAGATACAATTATATGTTTCAAGAAAGATCTGATGTAGTTTTATAAGGATGTGGCCAGGATATAAAGTCAAAATTGAAGTAAGCTGTTATGATTCAACCAAAGTATTAGGATTTTTGTTCTGTTAATAAAGTAAAAACAAAATGTTTTGAACCGAATATACTTGGCCTTCATAAAGGTTTTGGAAAACCTGTGGAGAGAGAGAGAAGAAACAAAAAACTTGATCAGAATCCTTAAGGGTACAAAACTGTTTTCATTTTCCTAGAAAACGTTTTTAGAAAATAGAGTTGAGTTTTAATTTTCATTTTTCTTTGAAAATTTTAGAAAACTCGTTTACTTGAAATGGTGGAGTTTTCATTTTCCATTTTTAGAAAATGAGGTAGTTGAAGGCTTGATGGTGGAAAATTTTTGGAAAATGAAAATAAAAATTGAAAAACTATCAAAAGTAGTTTTTCAAATTACACAACATTTTGAAAAATGAAAATAAAAACTTTTGTGGAAATTTTTGAAAACTAATTCAACTAAAACATAAATTTTAAAATAAATTATCATTTAATTGATAATTTTTATTTATCTTAATATTCATTTCTATTACAAAATAGTTTTAAAATGGGCCTGGGCCTAAATAATATGGCAGTTAATTTTAACCCAAATGAAAAACAGTGATGGTTGGGTTTCCAATTCCAACCTCTCTTACTTCTTATTTTCCATTGTCATAATTTTCAAATTACAAAATAATTATTATGCTTTGTGAAAACGTTTGGATTTCATCTCTTTCTCTAACAACCGTTACGAAATTCGGTTAAATGAGTGACATTTTATCCCTGTATTGATTTTTTTGTCCTTTACTCAATCAAAAATCATAGGGACCTAAAATAATAATAAAAAATCAGTTATTCTAACCATGTTAAAATACCTCTAACACCTCCACCTCCGCTATGGGTTAAACTCTGCTAATTGCACACCAACAAGACTAATATTTTATATATTAATCAAACTCTTGCTATTTGCACTCAAAATTGCACAAAGGTATAAACTTGCACACCACTATTTTTTATTGGGATAAACTCTGCTATTTACACAAAGAAGCTGGCTTAAATTTATTAAATTCTGCTAATTTCACAAAGGAGGTGACTTAAATTTCCAAGTTTTGAAGACCTCCGCTATTAGTAGATACGATTCAGTGGACTTTATAGCTATTTTGGTAGTTTCTAGGAGAAAAACGGTTAGGAGATGTTAGAGATATTTTAAAAATGGTTAGAATAATTAATTTCTCAATAATAAATTCGATTTTCAATTAGTAAAAAGACAACAACAAAAAGAATAGAATGCAATGGTTACGTTCCCGTGAGACCAAGTTGTTTCCGTGAGACCGGTGATACCAACATATTTTACATGAAACTTCACATCAAAACATTTGTGAATGTAAAAGAAATTGAATATTCATTATAAAAACATACTAAAAGGTTTCGTTGTGAAGGTTCGCATTATTTATTTGTAACCTTCACAGCATTTGAGTTGTGAAGGTTTCGTTTTTTACCTTGTTTTGGATATTTTTTTACCTCGAAAGTGTTTTTTAGGTCTGCGTATTCGAGTTTTATTTACCTTCACGGTGTTTTTTTGGTGAAGTTTCATACGTTAGGTATTGATCTCACGCGGTCTCACAGAAATAGCTTGGTCTCACCTGATCCTAAGTCTAACCTCGCATTTAACGATCAAATTCGGACGTTCTTCCGAATCTAGATGGCTATGTTTGTACCTTCAAAACTACAAGGACAAAAACCGTTCTATTCGGAAAACCACAGGGACCAAAAAAGGTAGTTTACTCAAAACAAAGATAAGGGCTTAAGGGGAAACACCAAAGTTTGGGAGACCTCCAGCCATGGAAGCTGAACAGAAAAAGCTGGAACTTTATGAAATCGGACCCTGTGAAGATCCATACCAATTCGGATCCTCCATCGGCAGCCATTTCTCCAATCTCATAAGAAGCAGACTCTCCACAGACTCCATTTTCAACCACCAACTTCTCCCATTCTCTCAAACTCCACAAGCACAATCACTTCTTCAGTCTCTCTCCCACAACAACGCCACCAAATTCCCGGATTACTGGAACGAATTGCGCGGAATCGCCCACGGATCCGGCGTCCCGTTTCTTCACGTAAGCAAATCCGACTGTGTTTTGGCTAACTAGCTGATAGCTGATAAGCCAAACTAATAAGCTAGTTGATAGCTGATAAGCTAGCTATTGTGCTGATAAGCTAGTCGATGGACCATTATAAGCTAAGCTTATTGAAACGCTAGTTGGAGTTGCGTTTCATGAGCTTTTTGTAGTTCTTTCCGATTATATCTTTGTTAATATTAATTATTATATCCCAAGATACCATTTTTGCTCATTTTACATACTCATAAGCTAGTTTTTGCTAAACATAATTTATTCATAAGCTAGCTTATTAGCTACCAGCTTAGCTTATTAGTCAATAGCTAGCTTATCAGCTAGTTTGTCAAACACAACCTAAGGTTGTGTTCGGCAAACTAGCTAATAGTTGATAAGCTAGTTGTTGACTAATAAGCTAGTTGGTAGCTGATAAACTAGCTTATGAGTAAATTATATTTGGCAAAAACTAGTTTATGAGTATGTAAAATGACCAAAAAGGGTTATCTTGGGATATAATAACTAATATTAATAAAGGTATAATTGGAAAGAGCTACAAAAAGCTCCTGAAACGCTGCTCCAACTAGCGTTTCAACAAGCTAGTTTATGGTCCATCCAAACATTTACTAGCTTACATTCTTACAAGCTAGTTTATTTTTGCCAAACACACCCGAATATTTTCGATCGATTTCGTTTCCCCCGATTCAGATTCCAAAAAACAACAGATGATAAGGATGTTCTAATGTTGATTGACAGATTATGATTTTGAACTTTCGGAAAGAGATACTTCCGTTCATTCCGAAGTCGGAGAAGGTTGAATTCAAAGAGACGATCGATGATTGCTCCGATGTTCTTGTTGTTAGTGATTCAATGGCGGTTGCAGCTCATAACGAAGATGCTAATGTCGCGCTTGTCGGCCATACGTAATCTCTCAAGACCCTAAATTCTCGGGTTTTAAAGTTCAGATTTTTGGATTGTAGAAATGCTAGATTTAGGGCTTGTTTTTTAATGGGTCTGAAGTCTGATTTCATATTAAAAAAATGGAGGGTAGGAAGTTTTAAGATATTTTCTTAAAAACAAAACAAACGGTTTTAAATCTGTAAAACTGTTAATTTTCAGACTTAAGAGGTTTTAAGCGATATCTTTTTATTGATTGTGTAAATTGACCATGCAAATCTGAGTGTTATTTGTGTGTAATTTGTTCAATTTTTGTTTGATTATTTGCAACGTTACGCACTTCGCAGATATTTGATTAAAGCGACACTATCTGAAGGACTATGTTACACTGCTTACACGTACGCCGGAGAGCTCCCGAGTTGCGCGTTTGGTTTCAATAACCACGGTCTGGTAGAACCTGTTATCAACAATTTAAACCGTTGTGGTCCCACATGGGCAATTTTACCATTTTAGGATAAAGTTGTCTGTATTCATAAATTACCTGAAAACGATACTACGTAAGAACTTAACTACTAACCGTTCCGTATAGGCATTTACGCTGAACTCGGTGCCGCCCGATGAATCGGAGATTGTGGCAGGTGGGATTGGGCGAAACTTCATTTCGAGAGACCTTCTCGAAGCAACAAGCATCGAAGATGCCGTTACCGTAAGATTCGGATTTCTTTTTCTTGATCGTTTTCTTCGGTTTTATGTTCTCGGATTGAACATTTCACGTTCTTATGGTTTCTTTAGAGGATCCGTTCATCACAAGTTTCAGTCGGGCACAGCTATAATCTAATCGACGTAAACCTACGGAGGATCTTGAACGTCGAGACCGCATCAAGTCAACGAATTTCACTTCATGAAGTCGGATCAACCCCGTTCTTCCATGCCAACATGTACCTTCATNATATATATATATATATATATATATACATCGTGATTGTTGGTCGTAACTCAAACACCTAAATCTTATGCCAAATTATGAAGGCACACGACCGTAACTCGATAAGCCGACAAAACCGAGCAGCTTTGCTGCCAAAAGGGTCAAAAGACGACCTTCGATCGCTCCTTGGAGATGCCGGTGATGAGGAGTATCCTATCTTTATGCAAGGTATGATGACCAAACCATCTTGAAGCTTATTGCGAAAATATACAGAATCCCATCAAATTACTCTTCAAAAGAGCCCTTTAAGCAGAGAGTAAACTATAATCTTGGTCCCTGTGGTTTACATGAATCTCTGAAAGTGGTTCCTGAACTTCAAAAACTACAATTGTCATCCCTTTTGTTTACATTTTGCTTCGAAAACGATATTTGGCTACTTACTCTGTTAAGAAAGGGACATTTACGTCTTTTTATCCATTTTTCTCTTATATGTTTTAGTTCTTTGAGTAAGGAAATCAAGTAAGCTACAATTTTGGTCCGTTGAGTAAAGACAAAAAAGTTTATAAAAAGACATAAATGCCCCTTAATTAACGGATATATCTAACGGAGTTGGTGATTAGAGGCCATTTTCAAACCAAAATGTTAACAGTAGGAACGATAAGTGTAGTTACTGAACCCTAAGAACCACTTTTAGATATTCATGTAAACCAAGGGACCAGGTCTAGAACTGTCCAAGTCCCTAGATTGGGAGACTTTGTCTCTGATACCATGTGGAAATCTGTTAAATTACTCTTCAAAAAAGCCCTAGAGCACAAAACAGATGTTTCAACCATTTACAGAGGATAAACAGTTCAAGTCTAGCTGATGCAGGACTCCAATAGTTATGATCCTATGTTAAAGTTTTCGAATTGCCAATTTTTCAGGTCCGACCCTTTACACGCTATGTACGGCTGTGATCGATTTGGATGAAAGAACGCTAGCAATAACCGAAGCTAACCCAAGAAAAGGCGAGGCTTCTTATGTTTTCACGATCGCTTAAGAATCGGCATTCGTAATCCTCGATTTATTTCATTACATCGAAAAATTTGTAACGAATTTAAGCATATCTCGATGTTCAAAACGCCTCGTGGGCTCGTAGCATGTAAAAGCGTTACAAGAAATATACGTATAGAAACCAAAACGACACGATACAACATGTAGATTTATGCACACCGAAAAACAAATAAACGCGTGAAAAGAAAATGTGAAGTTTAGGAATTAGAACGAAACCTTGTTATTTTTTACACGAGAACCCGATCTATGACCTCGTGTTCTTGCTTCGAGTAGCTTCGACTTCAAGCTCGTTTGATCCTTGGACTCGGGCAGGACCGGGACTTTTGCCGACGACTCGGAAATCTCGAGATCTTCGGTCGGTAGCCTCGTGGTCCAACCCCGAACGGGACTCGGGTGACTTTTCCAAGCGGGTTTACTAACGGACTCATCGAAGTCGTCTCCTGTTTGCCGATAATGGTTTTTGAGTAAACTATCCAAGTATTTCGAGTTTAAACCGACCTCTTCTTCGGTTATTTCAACACGATTCTCGTCTCCGGTTTTTGTTTGCCCTAATATCGCCTGAGCCATTTGCTCTTCGAACTTCACTTGCAAACTAGACGAATCCCGCCCTTTTCCCGTTCCTTGCGACGCAAGTTTCTTCTTCGCGTGATCGGGCTTCGTCGTCGAATTTACGAGATCGTGCTTGCCACGGGCAACCGGTTTATCCAGCTCGAAACACGGCGAACCACCACCGCCGCCACCGGAAGAAACATCGTCATCGTCGTCATCACCATCATCATCAGGAGGAGCACTGGCAGCCAAATTCATCGGGATGGACTCGAGAGAATGCCGTCGTCGAGCCATGTGGCCGGCCCCCGATCCCGATTTTTGCAAACCCTTCCGTTTCGCTTCAAGAAAAGCCTCAATTTCCGAGCTTAACTTCTCGGCAACGGAGTTCTTCACCGGCGTTTTCATCTCGTGCTTCGTCTGCATGCGCTCGTCGAGCCAAGATTCGGAAATATGAAGAA
>LUCG01187000.1:0-10301 GCA_001633085.1 Carthamus tinctorius | reverse complement strand
TATATATATTTTATAATAAACTCAAGGCACATAAGGTGGGGGGGTATTTGCAGGTGGAACAACGTGGTGACTGGTGGGAGGCAACATTGAATTTGGCGCCTTTTTATTTATTTATAAAATTTACCGTTACGTTCTCCTATGTTTAATTTGTCTCCTTTCCAATTTTTCTATTCTATTTATTTATTACCATCAAACCTCAAATTCAATACTAACAAAGTATTATGTACTATATTTCTTTTAAACGATTTGTTATTACTATTTTGTTAGAACGTATAGCAGTATCGGACCAACGATCAACGAACGAATACATGTACGCACGCCTTTTCAGCGGTATAGAGCATCCAAGGGCAACCGCCAGCCCACTAATCTGCCATTGTCCCAATGTCTATAACTAGACCAATCCAAAGACTGAGTACTCATCATGCTCTCAAGTTGATCCCATCCACAGTCCCCTCCCCAGGATGTTACCGCCCTTGAGCTAGACATGATTTGTGATTTGTTATTAGACCATCCACAGGGTCTTGCCGCTTGACAGTGGTACCAGCTGCCACATCAGCGCCATATCAGCTTTCCACTATCTTACCNAAAGAAAAGAAGAAAGAGATAGAGAGAAAGAAGAGAGAGGGTGAGGTGGGGTGGGGTGGGTAGCCTTCTCAACCGTCACGGTTGTGCCGTTTTTCTCCCATGCCGGTTACCCTCGGCGGTGTTGCCGAGGGTACCGACCGGTACCGGTTGGCTTTACGCCTTACTTCACGATGGGCCGCAGATGGTCTAAGTATTAAACAGGAATTTGAATTTTGCAAATTTAATAAAAACATTTTCAACAACTATGTTAAAATAGAGAAATTGAGAAAATTTAGCGATAGTATGACTCAACAACTTTGTTTTTTTTATAAGGTTCACCTGGGTTTGCCCAGGCTACATCCTTGGTAATTTTTACCGAGAGCTAAAACATGCTCCCTTGAGATTAATACTCAGTGGCCCCTGGTTGCTCACCCCCAGGTTCGAACTTGGATGGGTTTTTCCCCAACACCAAGCCTTAACCAGTAGGCTGCCCCATTGGGGTTAACAGCTTTGTTATCTTGTATGTTAAAATAGATAAAAAGAACTGGGAGATTGTATGGGCATATTCAACAACATTGCTAAAATAGTAAATTTTGGTTTTTTTTTTCATCTTTAAAGTGTTCCAACAACATTGCTAAACCAGTTGGTAAAATAGAAACATTTGAAGTTCTCATTAAATATAGAGTTTTCACTTAAACCTCTAAATGAGGAGAGAAATATTATTTTAAATTACTCAGCAAATAACAAAATAAATTTGTTAATGTTTTAAAAGTTTTAAAAGTTTATTAGGATAATAAATACAGTATATATTTTAATAATATAAGTGTGATAAAATATAAAATAGAAAAGCTGTTGAAGATGACTTTTTCTTTTTAGATATTTTGATATTTCATTATTTATTTTATAGAAATTATAGCAAAGTTTGTTGATACTCTAAAAAAATTCTAAATTAGAGAAATATCTAAATAAGAGATTAAAAACTTGGTTTGAAAGTCATTAATGGAGAAAATGCATTGATTACTGAATAATTTTTACGGATTTTGAATGAAGAATTATTTAAGCTTTTTAATTAATTATTTTGTTAGAATTAATGCAAAATTTAATTTGGCGTTTTCAATTATTTTCTTCACAGCAAAATTAGGTGTAATGATGTTTTAAGTCAATAATGACCCTCAATAATACTAATCATGGTTCAATAATTATAAGGACCACTTTGCCCATGCAATCTTTCTTTAATCATTAATCCATCATAAACCTTTTTATGAATCCTTAATGATTCTTTGGTTTTGTTTGGTTTGAAAAACATCCCTTCCTTCTTCCTTTGACTTCTTAAGGGTATATTCGGAATTTTACCCTTGCTTTTTATCGCACACATGTTTTTTTGCGTGCATATCATAATACACGTTATTTTTAGGTAGTTTGTGTGTTTGTTGTAAATGGGTATTAAAATATATATTTTTTAAACGCTCATGACCTAGCCTGTAATAATCATTTTAATTGTCTTAGGATTGCAGACTAAGTTTGGTAACTAGGAATACTGGTCCAAGTGATCTTGATAGTTTGAAAATAGATTGAACCGAACTCCGTAGTCTTGACCATTCCAGTTGTGGTATGTATGTTGCTAGATGACTCGAATGACTTTTTTTAAAAGGCCATATGCGATACACGTGGGTAGTTTTCAAGAAGTCGGGTTAAATAGACCAAAATAATCTAAAATAAAATCGACAAGGATTTCTTCTCGTACCTTCTTATTTACAAAATGTAGTTCTTATCCGGCTTAATTTGTAAGAAGTTGAAACTAGTGTATCAAACAATAGCGAAATCAAAGAGGGGTTGACATGTGTAGTCTCAATGTCTCATCCTTCCTATCCAATTTTTGCATTTAGCATACATACTTATAATTTTATTATAAATGCATAATAAAACCTAGTTTCTAGCAAGTATGCAAACACTAAAAAAATTTGTAATCAAACTTAGTAGATTTTGCACCATTTATGGATTTTTCCGATTTCGCTAATAAAATCTATTTTCTAACAAGTATGCACACACTCCTTACATTGTTCTTGTCCGATTATTAATTCTTTCTTCAAGAAAGTTAAAATGGAACAAAACATAATTTTAGATCAATCACGTGATTTTCTCTTCTCAACCATATGAAATTATGTATAACTCGGCTTGTGCATACCTTAATTAATCTCATTCGATTTTGAGAATAATTATAATAATCCCACATTCCAACATCTAAGGAATTGAACTATTGACCTATATTTATGCCACCTTGATTTTGATTTTTTATACGAATTTTACAATATTTTTATATGCTACAAATTAAACTCACATAAACACATGTTCTTAACCTATAATAAAACTTGAACGGTTGTCCTACAGAAAGGTTGATTTTACGGATAATCCAAAGACCATTAGGACAATGATGTTATAGTTGGATATTTTTTAATAGGCAATGTATTTTTACCAAGTAAGTGTATATTTAATTATATTTTCCTAGTTATCCCAAATAAATCGACAATAATTAGTCTTTTTGTTTTGGTCTTAATATATAAGATTGAAAAAATTGTTTCTTGACACCATTAGGCAAAAAAATATATATATTTCTTTTTATAATTATTTAAGCTAAAAATCAAGTGATGATTAGTAGTCATTAATGATTAGTTTGTAGTTAAAGCATTAAAAATCAACTAAGGGTTCAATTTGGGATTTTTTTCTAATGCTAACATTTTTTGTCTTTTAGAAAATTAATTAATTACTTGTTAATATTTTGGGAATGTCCAACCACATGCCGTTTTGTTTCCTAATGAATTTGGATTATATCCTATCATTTTCCATTTAGATAGAAGTAGATGTCGTTTAATATACGAAGATGTAAAAGACGGTTTCATTTTTGTATTTCTATGGTATCTTCCGAGTCTGTAGGGGGGGATAATTGTTGTAGGATGACGAGGTTGGTTCGGTTACGAAGATGCTTTTTTTAAAACCTCAAAACCAGTCATAATAAACATAAGAAATGTAAAGCCGAATCTGAGTAATATATTCTTGCAGGCGAAACGTAGGGAGGAACAGGTAGGCTACATGTAACCAAATTAAGTGTATATGTATTGTCGGTATCAGTTTGTTGCACAAAATCATTTTCATTAAGAAATCTTAAATATTTTAGGAACTCGTGAACTATCTATTCTGTGAGTATTCATGATGAATGTCATATCACGTCATGACATTCATCATGAATTTTTGTCATGTTAATAATCATAAATACCACAAAAGGTGGTTTCTAAGTTCCTAAAATATTAAAGGTTCTTAAATGAACCTCTTTAAAGTGATGATGTATTCACTTAACTTAATAACTTCATGCAGGGGTGTTATCAGTTGACATCCAATGGATGTGAGGGGAACCGAATCGATCCAATCATTCATTGAATGTCGGAGTTTTTCAACCGATCTGATCATCCATTAGATGTTGGAATTTTCGAATTTAATGGATGATTGGATCGGTTTGGTTCCATCAATTGGATGTTCTTATTGAATATTCATTAGATCGGATTAGATCCAACCAATATTAATCAAATTCGATTGGATTGAATTCATCTGACATCATTAATTGTTTTACTATATAGTATATATATATGTATAAACTTAAATTAATTATGATTGGATGGATGATCGGATGTTTAGTTAGATAGGTAGTTGGATGATGACTAGATGGGTAGTTGGATGATGATTGGATGGATAGTTGGATCGGTTCGGTCGGTTTTTGTCAGTTTTGGACTGTCATACAAGAACTGGCCGATCCAAATTGGATGTTGAAATTTTCGATCCAATCCGATCCAATTACAATTGGATATCCAATCATAATTGGTTGGTTCTAATTGGATCGGTTTAATTTATGCACACCCTAACTTCACGAGTTAATTAAGGCAAGGGAATTTCCAAAGATGCTAGATTGATCAGATTTCAATTTCAGTTACACTTTTGTCTATTAATTTTACGTTTTATTCTAGTTACAGTTTAAACTCTTAACTTGGTTTTAGTTGATTATAAAGACAAAAATGATATACGCTATCAAAGACAATAAAATGTTATATTAAAAATAATTAGTTAAATTATACAAAAACTTAAATCAGTATTTCGAAAATATAACTACTCGAACAAGACATAATCATGAATCAATCCAAAGTTTTAAAGAAACAAAAACAAGAGACAAGCAAACAAGTACACTAGATTCGACAAATGCCAAGGAGGTTCTCATTGTACCTTTCATTATATTTAACATAATTTATTTGTCTTTTTCCAATAAGTATAATTAAGTGATTAATTAATTGCAATTTGCACATAGAAGTCAAATTACTCATCAAACCCCAAGTTGGGTTACTTTGAGCCACTAAAATGGAGAAATTTAATCATTCAAATTTGTTCTTCCATTCATTGTTTTTGTTACCTTCCATCAAGGCTTTGTGAATTTCAAGATTTTCTTTTGTTCATTAAATATATTTGTGTTTATATTTTTCATGATCATCATCCCACAAATCTATGTTTTCACTTGGTTGGTTTTAGAGATTAAGGGGTAAATTTGGAATTCAAACATCTATTCAAATTAAAAGTCATTATTTATATTATAAGAGGGAGGTTTATTTAAAGGTGGGTTCATACAAGAAGCATATCAATTTAAGAGAACGTGGGGACAAATCTCAACCACACATCTTCNTACGGTGGACGTGATCACGGAGGATTGACGCGATTCATAGGAGGGTAGAGATTATTAAAGGGGGTGACCGGTCAAAGCCGCATTTATTGACTGGATGAGTGGCTGAGATTCGTTCTCACGTTCTCTTAAAAAGTTATGTTTCTCGCATGAACCTTTCTCGGTTTATTTATGTATAATCTTAAAAAAGTTGTGCTTAATATTATCTACTTTGTATATATCAGAAGCCATGATATTAAAACGCGTATGACAAATAAGAGATCCAATCTTTTTATAAAACAACGTTAGTTCTTTCCCTAACCTATGTGACATCCTACAATTAGTAATTATCTATTTTATATAGTATTTATGATAAATAGTTGTAAATAATAATAAACATTATTTACCTTGAATATATATCACAACATGTTTTATAAATATTTATCACATTATTTATCGTGCATATTACATAAAATAAGTGGTTCATGGTTCTCAAAATATTTAAAATCATTTAATTAACATGCGCCTATATATTAAAATGTTAAAAAGTTTAACACTTACAAGTAGTTCAACTCAAGGTCTATTTGTTAGTAGTTTAATTGGCTTGACGACTTACAACTTATTCGGTCAACTATATATGACTTTTCAGTAGTGGCTTAATGATATGAAAAACGACTTATAATGTAAGATTTTAGGTGGGGGTTTGCGCAAAAAAGGCAAAATAAATTTCTTCCATAATGAGGTACCAAACAAAAATATTTCAAATCTATACAGACAAATTAATTCACACAGATAGTTATATATATGTGCAGAACTTAACGAAAAATCAACCAAACAAACCGTAAATGTTACTTCTTTTTTGAACAACAAGAAAGAAAAAGTTAGGAAAGAGCTTCGGCTTGACCATCACCTAATCCTAACAACCCAAAATTTATTAAGAACTAGCACTTGCCTTGTGAGGTCTTTTTTGCTTTACAAAAAAAGAAGCAAGATGCTAGAAGGAAACATATATACAAGGAGCTTAAAGAGAAGACAACGGATTACAACACCACATACATCATAAAATTGAGCCATTTTTAGCTCTATATTTAATCCAAGTATAAAGAGGCTTGAACTTCATCCATCACCAGACACAGAGAAATTTTTGTTGTTGAGAACGACGTCATCCCTGGCTTTCCACGCGAACCATAGAACGGACCCCACTACAGCCTCCACGAATTGTCTCTCTTTAACTGTCTTTCCTTGGTCTATCAGATTCAAGGTCAGATGTTCAAGCGAGGCATATTGCTCCATTCTTAAATTGCACCATTTGAGAAACCATTTCCAAAGTTCAGAGACACATGTGCATGAATGGAATAAGTGCTCCTCTGTTTCCACCTCATTAGAACATAAAAGACACTAATCCGATGAGAGATTGATGCCTCTTGAGCTCAAGTTGCACCGTGTTGGGATGCGCTTAAGTAGCAATCTCCATATGAAGTTGTTTACTTTAGGGGGTAGCCATTTGTTCTAGAAGATCAAGCATGCAAAAGGAGAATTTAGAACATTACCTATGATACGTCTTAAAGACTTCATCGAGAAAACTCTGCTTAGATAACCTTTCCAGTACCAACTATCGTCTTTGTCGGATAAAGTCACGGTTTGAAGTGAGATCCCGAGCTCCTCAATCCTTCTAGCAAATCTATCTTAATCGACTGAGTTGGACCACGAAGGAGTCCAGGTGACGCTATCGTTGAAACCATGAACCAACCGATCTACCACAACACAATTTTTGTCAGTTTCTAACCCTTAAGGGCTATTAAGAAATTTATCTGATTGTTAATTTCAGTATCAAATTTAAGTTGGTTGAGGTATATAACTATTAACTAACTTAAACATCCATTATTGTAACAAAAATGTTAAAGGCTTGTCTAATACATACGTACAAAAGGTTGTATATGGTAAAGAATAAATAATGAGACCGCAAGGCTTGTAGCGTACTGGTTAAAATTCAGGTGTTGACAAATTTGTGACCACTGAAGATTTTCTCAGGGCTGCATGTCTAGCAGTCAAACATTGTCGGGATTAGTATAGGCCACCGTTTATGATACGTTTACAAAATAAATAAATAAATAATGATTTTTGTAATAATAAAAAAAAGAAAAAGGGTGAAGAAAATGAAATCGGAGTCAGCAACGACGGTGGCGAGTCAAACGTTGTTTTCCGTCACCGGCGCCGGTCACCCACCACGTGACTGTCACGTGTCTCTAACCACGTGATACTGACGTGCCCTCCTCACCCTCTGCAACTAGGATTTGCCAAATATCATTTTTTATTTTTTTTTGCTTTTTTATTTCTTTATTTAATATTATATGGGTTTACGTGCAAACTATTTTTTTTTAATATTTAATTTAATAAAAACACCTTTTTATTTAGGAATCATTTATAATAGTTTTAATTGGTTACCAAATACAAAGGGTTCTTAATATCTAAAAAATTAACAAAAAAAATAATTAATAGAATTATGCCGACCAAAACTTTTAAAAACAGTATAATTAATGACCATATGATACTGACAATCAGGGACAGATCCAGGACATTTTTTAAACGATGACATCATATAATTAATTTTTTTGTTGATTTCGAGAGGGTTTCTTTTCAAATTTTTGGTTCATTTTGAGGTATTTTTAAGTTGTTTTTTGTTGATTTTGATAGATTTTTTTGTTGAATCGAAAAAGTTTTTTTTAGATTTTTAGTTGATTTCAAGAGATATTTTTGGTTTCTTAGTTGATTTTGGAAGATTTTTTTGGCTCTTTTGGGTTTTTGGTGCACCCTTTTAAGTTTTAAAAATAATACGGTTGCACATTTATAAAAACAATTTTTTTTACCTCTCGTCAGACGAATAATACGGGTGACACGTGCCACCGTGAAAACCAAAGGAGCTCCGTCCCTGCTGATAATATTAGATATCATAATTAAGTATTATGCATTTGTGTATAAACTTCTTTTAAATTTTTTAAGATAGTATATAAAAGTATTGATAATTTATTTGTTGCTTAAGAAATACTACAAATATATTTGGAATGGTTGGAGTGATGTTGGAATTGAGTCAATAAATATAATTTTAGGTAGGAACATTATATACTTAGCTACTTACATACGCTTGGAATGTAGCCCAAAATTACATAAAATTTAAGGTTTATTATTATTATTATTATTATCACTAATATTATAATATGTATTTTATATAGTATATATATTGGTTCATATAGTTTCAAGTGTTCTTTTGATAGAAATTTGTTTTGCAATTATTTAGCAGATTTGACAAGTTGTGAAAATAATGTTTTTTTCAATGATTTTATTCATTAAGTTTAATGGGTTTCAATACTATATAAATCTTTTGCTCTTAGATATGTTACATAAAAAATGGGTTGTATATGTGTCAAAATACAAGAATATAAGTTTCTATCTATATATAATTATAACAAAATCAAGAATATGTGGCTACTCAACATTGGGTATACCACTCTCATATCTTTTTGTGAATAAGGTAGATAATGATGCAAGAAGTGGATTAATTTACGAAAAGACTCTGATTACATGTGATTATAGAGTAAAATCACATGTGATAAAACACGTTAAAAAAGAAGCAGGGAACATGTTTTTTTTTGATAAGGTTCACCTGAGCTTTGTCCAGACTACATCCTTGGTAATTTTTATCGAGAGCTAAAGCATGCTCTCCTGAGATTAATACTCGGTGGCTCCTGGTTGCTCACCTTCGGATTCGAACTTGGGTTGACGGAAAGAAATATTGTCTGTTCGCACCAGACTTGGTGTTTCTTTTATTTCTTGCAAATTGACTATATTCTTATTTAAAGTTAGATTTTATCACAAACCTATAATTTATGAAGCTTTATTTTAGTAAAAAGATATTCTTAAAGTACAATTAATAGATATTTATATGATATTAATAAACTTAAAAAAAAGGATTAAAAGGGCACCCTGATTTTATGGGGTCCAAATCTTTTTTCCCCAACTCGTGGGCACGACCATGGGTGTCTTTTTAATATAATTTACACGTGGTGTTGTTTAAATTTAATCATTTTTAAATTATATTCTGAAAATAATTTATTAAAAGGTAAAAAAAAAATTAATTTAATTTAATAAGCAAGTAGTCTGAATAGAAAAGCCAAGGTACATGCCACCCTTGTCCCTTAGATCTTGACTCTACAATTCGTACATTCCCTTTTTGTTATTTTAATAATTTTTTTAATTAGATTCGATAATTTAGTTGGTATATTTATCAGTGGGATTTAAAACGATAAGTTTTTCTATACGTGCTTCGACCTGAAGCATGCCTTTAGAAGTTGAAACGAAAATAATAATCTGGAAACGATGTTAACTCATCACGTTGTATTTTATAAGTTCTGTTTTTTCACGTATTAGATTTCATGTGACAAATTTATGTTTTTTTTATATAGAAAATTTAGGGTTACCTTTTCAAAGTGACCAAGAGATAGACAAAAAGGCTACAAGATGATGTTTAAAGCCATGGGACAAGAGAAGAGGTAGAACATGTAGGTAGGTGTGAAATTGCAAACTCATGCTCATGTCTTGTAGATTTTTACTCACTATATTTTTTTAACATAAAGAAATATATATATATATATATATATACATATAATATATAGGTATATGAATATATATACACACAATCATACAAACATGCATGCATACACACATATAGGGAGATGTTCTAAAAAGAACAATGACAAAAGAGGACACGAGTACGTCAAATCACATGTGTTTTTACACTATACTCAGGTCTAAAATCACATGTGAATATGTGCAAATTGATCATGACCTACATTGCAAGGTTACAAGCTAGATAGCCCGTGCAATCATGTGTTGGTCGTGTTCTGATATCGTATGTGAATGTGATTTCAGTGTGAGATGACATATGATCTGACAGTTCTTATGTTCTTTTATTTTCATCATGTTCTCGCTTGATCATTGTCCTGTATATATGTGTGTATGAAAGAGAGGGTGGGAGAGAGAGAGAGAG
>LUCG01186905.1:22773-34412 GCA_001633085.1 Carthamus tinctorius | reverse complement strand
GGGCCGACCCAAGTTCACGAGGCTCGAGCAGCTCACGATTAAGAGTAGCCGCTCGGTGATGATGACGAACTTCCCGCCTTGTTTGAGCGATTTCGAGAGGACCAGGGTCTCGTCTCTTAAAGTCGACCGGTCGTCGGTATTGGTGTCGGTATCGGCGTCGGCAAGTACAGAAACTCCGACGGCTTCCTCCCACAAGTAAGGCCGCAAGGGATGGTCCCGGCTCAACGGACGTGGGAGACGGACTCTTAGACGTTGAGATGCCATGTGATAGAGTCGGCTCCGATTTCTTATACTTCGGGCTGTTTTTTCGGTGACTTTGAGGATACTAGCGGCTGGTCTTGCCACAAGTCCGGTTACTCCAAAGGCTATACCTGCCAAATGGAGAGAGATTTATCGTTGTTATTGCCTCCTTCGGAAAATAAGTGTCCACATTTCTATTGTTTGTCCTAGAACAAGTACCTACTTTCAAATTCTACCCTTGATTATGAGATGGAACAATTCATTACCCCCTCTATTATCAAGGGTAAAATCGTCATCTAGTTTTTGTTTACCTCTTAGGGGGTGTTTGGGATTGCTTATGAAAACTCCTTATTTGCTTATAATGGAGCCAACTGGCAAATAAGGAGTTTAGGGTGTTTGGATAAAAGGCTTATAATGGAGCCAACCAACAAATAAAGACTTTTTTTAAGAAGTCAAAACCATTTAACTTTTCCAACCAGCAATAAGCAAATAAGCAGATAAGCATATTTTGTTTTAAATAAGCAAATCTCAAACACCCCCTTAATACTTCTATTAAGAGGCAACCTCTGAATCGCTAAGAGGTGAATCTTGTTTTGAAAAAAAAAAGTCTCTCTCTTAATGTTCTAAAACCATCTGACTGATTTTGTATCCCGAGCCTCCCCTAACCATTCAACACCCTATTTCATTCTGAATAATTACCAAACGACCATATTTCATTTTGCACTATATCATTCTGCACAAAACCATTGAGCAACTGCCAAACCACCCCATAACAGTTATGTACCTGAGAGGACTCCTGGAAGGCCATGTTTTTCAGCTCCTCTTATTGGCGATTGGAGAAGACCAGTGAGCCCCTAAAACAAACAAACAGAACAAGGTTAGAAGACATGATGGTTACTAAAAAAGTAAAAACTATGGAATCATTTCTATCCAATATAAAACGAAGATTCACTTTATAGCATACAAAGTTTTTAGACAGCCTGGGTCATAAATATGGACACTGTTTCTCACACAAACAGATGAAACAATTTTGTCTGCCTACATAAAAATAACACTCTTCTTGCATTTTCAGTTGTGGAACCCTATTAAGCCGTCAAGGTAAGGGCCCATGTGGGTACAAGTGCATTACTCGAGGCAATATTTATGCACGATAACTTTGTAGAGCGCAAATACCAACTTGTTTATAAACTAAGCTGACTAAAGAAAGGGAGTCATGCAAGGATTAGACCACTTAATAATATCATGAGGTTGATTCACAGGGAGAAAGAATACCTCCAAAATTTCATTTATTACGCCTTTTCCATGAGATGACATCCCCTTTTGTTGCCTTTCCATCTCACTTGTAGATGGGTCATCCATTGTGAAGGCGACAATACCCTGCCAGCCGTATGCAAAAAAAATAAATAATAATAATAAAAAAATAATTCAAAAGGTAACTGGGTATTTGAACCATTAAATGTACCTTGTGTGCCGCTCTACTGACTTGGGTGGCAGCGTCACTTATGGCATAAACGGTATTACTAAGAAGACTGGTGGTTCCTTGTGCCATGCCTGTGATAAGTCCGGCTGGGCTCTGCAAAAGTAGTTGTTCGGCATGTGTATATTAAAACGAAGGCATACTTATTTGGCAAACTGCAAGTACTGCATGTGATTAAGAATCATTGACTGATAGGGCCAAAGATATTTCATATGTTTCGATTACAGAACATGACACATTTTGACTAGGGCCTTTTTTGTTTTTAAAATAAAAGCTCTTATCAGCCTCTTATGTTTGATTCGGTAAGAGGTAGAGCCGTTCAGACTGTTTGCTTTTAACAAATTTCCAAAGCCACTTATGTCTTACCGTTCTCTTATCTAGTAAAAGGTAAACAACCCTTTATTTGCCTTTTATTTTCTTCAGAACCCTAGCAGCGGAGTTTCTCAATCGCCCATATCTCAATCGATTAACTTAATCTATCCTTTCTCTCAATGGATTGAATAGACAATTTAAATAAATTCAGACATTATCACTTTACAAAAACAGTCTTATTTATTCAGATTTCAGACTTCTCACTATCTCTTATCAACCAGAAGTGAAATGACTTCAGATTTCAGCACCTCTTAAAAAACAAACGCCAACTTAGGTGTCAATTAACTTTTAGAATGCATTCAGGGATTAAACCTCACAGAACACCTCTCTATGCTCTTTTCTGAAACCTGATCATCGTATTATTTCTTAAGAGTAGAAACATGAACATCAGAACAATATGACATTACCTGCATAAAGCTCCTGGCTGGAACTGACAGGAAATCTTTAATGCCAAGTCCCACACTCCTTGCAAAACCCATGGGATTACCTATTACCCCAGCAGAACCAAAAACCTGAAGCAAAATAATCACAACAGGTTTAAGAATATCATTCAACACACTGAAGGGTCATTGGCCATCCATTACCCAGGTTACTAGTATAGCCCAGCCTCTCATGAGGAGTTTTTGCAAGTTATTTGCTGTATATAGTTATTATATTACTTTTGGAACATATCATTAAACACCTTGAACTTCATATTTTGGTGCTGCTACAAGGTAACATATAGAAAAGATAAGCTGGGACAAAGGATCATAGCACAAAGGGGAAGCGAGAAAAAGTCAAGAACTGGTATTGTAAAGTTCAAAGACTGGTAATAAGAGATGCAGCCAATTCACACACGACACACCAGAATTCACACGCCTAGAGAATTAGGTTGCAAGTAATTACATAATTAGGATGAATTGTCCTGATGACCACATGTCAGCAGAATAAAGATATATTCTATATTGCCTTTACAAAGCAGAGGAAATTTAACTAGCGAACTCCAAAGGAAGATCATGCATTGAAATCTCACAAGCAATTGGTAAGAAATCTAACCTTATACATCTCATGAAGAAGTTGCCGTGTGTAATGTATGATCAAGATCTCTCGGATGGATTCCAAGCTAGCCAACTGATGAGATATTGCGAGTCGCCCAAGATGAATTTGTGCCCCTTCCACATCAGCAAGAGCCATAAGACCTCTCTGTATGCAGTACCCAAATAAGTAGTGTGGGAAGCAATAGATGCAATATCTTGATTTTAGTAAAATGAGGCATGATTAAGTTCCGAAAATGAATGAGAATCGTGATAAATTTCTGAAACTGAAGCACATCAATAGCACCTTTTAGTGAGGCAAATCATAATGTGGCATTGGGAAGTTATAACAATGGTAGCAAGAAGTAAAGTGCTTCTACATGATTTTCTATTGGGATGTTATCATCAAATGCATTATGTTGTTTCCTTTACCTTCTCACACAACAAGTTCTATAAGAATTTTGGCTTGCGTAAGTGGCCTACTAGCTGATTGATGGTTTGAACTCCATAAATACGACTGATTCATATAAAAAAAGCAGCTCGAATCAAGAGTCCAGGCACTAAGAATAGCGATAATTTATGAACTAGAACCCCTAGAGGTTTGGAAGGCAGCAACACCCTCTATTCCAATAGGTGTCTGGACAACAGATAACTTGGGATTTATTTTCCTCAAAATACCAAAAACATAACCAGGATTACCAAAAAAGTCCTAGCACCTTTCAATACTGAACCTAATATGTTGAACAAACATACAGTTGGATATTCATTCCAATAGTCAGTCACCCTTACATGGATAAGATATTCTCCTGATGTAAGTATTCCATTCCTTAGCATCCATGGACTGCTCGAAAAGCTGCAATAAGAAGAATCATGCCATAAGTGAGCATATATGCACATCGGTGAGTGTGATTGTGTAGTTAATATAGAAGCTCTCAGGTCAAATAAAAAAAATGCAAAAAGTGCAGTGTGTGAATCACCTTAGAGTCAAGGTAATGGGGGCTACTTCAAGCAGTTCAACATATATTTTCTTCTGTTTTCTTGCTAGAAGGTAGATTTTCTGCCACGGCGCTCCAATTGGCTTTATTGATGGTAGCAAACGGCAGGTTTGACTGTCAACATTCACAGGAACACTATTCGAAAGATCGCCATCTGCCTTTTCAGTTTGATGGGTGTCCGAAAATTTACTTGTCATATTTACACTGAAGTTCGAGGAAAGAGGATGCCGGACAGAATCTATGTGTGGTATTGCTCTGCTATTGAACCTCAAAGATACCGTCTTAAAGAAGTCAAATAGACCTAAGATGACATCTTGCTCGAGCTCAAGATGAAAATCTGTCATTCTAAAGCAAAAGAACTTATTAGTACTCCTGAAGCCTAGGGCCATCTGTTACATATAATTAATTGGAATTCAGCAGCACACACCTAAAATTTATATACTCAAATGAAAGCAACGCTATATCTTTATTCCTCCATTTTGCGGCACCCAAAGCAAATACAGGCTCGTATGAATTGTCAAATACTAACTGCTTCATACGTTCACCTTTGCCCCTCAAGCTATCATCTTTAATTCTAATCTGAGAGGTCGGGATTTGTTTGTATTCATGGTCGAAAGATAATATAACGGGGTAAGGTGTGCTTGGCAGTTGGTTATCAATCTGCAAAGCAAAAATTTTCAAGGAAAATTTTTGCTGGTCCAAACTCTGAACTAGATCAACCGTTGTGTTCCTTGCACATGCAAAAAGCAACTCCTACAAATAGGGAGACTCCATAAGAATCATAAAACGAACAAATTACCCTTAATTTGTAACAAATAATCAAAGTAATGGTACCTGTGGTTGAGAACTCATAACAGAAATCCCAATAAACGGAATGGAAACCGATAACCTTTCCTTGTAAAGAACAGAACTTTCGTGCTTTTGGTCATATAGCCGAGGAGAATGTGAGCTTGTTATGTCATCAAAAACATGATAACTTGAATCAATGACAGTGAGGACCTGAATGATAGGAAAGATACCACTCAGACACAAAACTGGGTGATGAACACCAACATTGCATCTGAAATACAAAATTTATACCTTCAATGCTCCTTCAGCATGCACAGATAATAGCAACCTTCTTTCAGGCTTCTGCCAAATGGAATCATTAAAGATGGTGTGAGTTAAGAATAAAGCAACCAAAAAATGGGATTAATTAATAAATTATTAACACTGAAAGTAGCATATCCACTGATTTACTCTTTAGTAGTTAAAAAAACGCTGGGGGATCTTTGACATCTTTAACATCACAAGTATACCACTGGAGTTAATCTTACTATAAGCTCATGGTATTATTGGTTTCTTACTTTGTCTCTTTAATTTCCCTACCTGCTTAAGTTAGTCAATGTTTTAATAATACATCCAGGTAACATGCAGTATCATTGTTCTAATAACACTAGTACCTCAATAATGCTTACAGATTTGACCTTTTGTAGGTACTTTTTTTTGGGATAAAATACAGTTAAAAGATGTACCTCTGGAGTTGCAGGTAAACACACAGGTTTGTACTCTTTTGCATCATCTAGCGTGTATGATCCTATTACCCGCTCAGCAAACACCTTGGAGATCAAGAATGAAATATATGAGTAACAACCATGTGCTTAACCCTAATATATGAGTATTCATAAATCGTCTACACACCTCAACAGTCAGACGATGTGGGTAGGAGGGTTCATCCCATGCATAGGGACAAGATGTATAGGAGTGGATAACAGTCTCAGATGCTTCACATTTTTGTTGATAAATGCGTAGTCTCTGCCACATGTCAACAAAGTTAATTAAGAAATCTTGTAGATCAAAGCTTGTGTGTATCATAAAATAGGTACTAAAACTTGCTTACAATAGACCAGCACAAGGTACACCTATAAATAATGTGTTATTTCCCTACCGCCCCCTCTCATGATTTGTACAGAGAGGTCACTAATGAGTGATGCAAAAGGTTACTTGAACATAACTNCCTCTCCTTCCTCCCTCTTTTTTTTTTTATTATAGTCATGGATTAAGGATCTTTGGTGCAAGGATGACATTGTGTTATTTGAATACAAAAAAAGAGAAGACATAAGGAACAAATCATGATTTAAGAACCGACCAATATTTTTTTGTTCTCAATTGAATTAAACATAGTTCTTCATTGGGAAAACCATAATATCAAACTAATTGAGAAAGAATCAGGATCCCGAAAAATAAACAAACAGAAAAACAATCATCCTCTGATTACTTGTGATTGCTTAATTTAGTACTGGACACCGAAATTTTCAGAACAAGGGCAAGAATGCACCAACCTCCTTTGAGAAATTATCAATCCTGTATGGCATAAACCCTGTATCGTCGTCAGATAAAAGAATCAAGTTCGTCCCAGAATCGCTGTGAGCGTTCCCAACAAGATTTTCATTTCTGATTGCATCATCAGCATTTTGGACCTCCACACGTACCATATTTACTGCACCAGAAACATAATTCCGCATTTTCAACTGGGTATCACCTAAATGTTCTGGAAAGAAGCACCCTGACCACTGCCATCCAGGCTCATTAAAACGAACTGAAACGAGTAACTCCCTGCCATATGTAACAGAAGATAATGAATGGTAAGTGAACAAAGACTTGAAAGTTGTCTGCACCACTAGAAGTGCTCAGGAAACAAATCGATCTTAAACTTGAGAAGGGATAAAAACTCAACATTAAGCAATTAATAAAGAAGATTAGACAAAGCAAGTCGGAGGTCTACAGAGAAACTGTTCTCAACACTCATAATCAAAATGTTATTTCCTATGTTACCTTGCAATATCATTGCATGAGTTTAACAAAATTGTCAATTCTTTCATTTTTTGATTATCTGGATGAGTACAGGAAGGTTAGTACCATATGTAACTGAAAACTTTCAGACAGTGCCCTGTGTTGCAAGGATACACATGGATATTGAGGTCTTATCATTCTAGAAAATTGACAATAAAGCAATGGGCTTACCAAACCAGACAAACCCTATTTATCCCACTGGAAAAAAAGGTCTGAGAGGGGTGGGATCTGTCTTCTAGCCCAAAGGGTAGAGTGGTTGTTTCCATGAAGGCCCCCGGCTTGTGAACCAAAAAGGAGAAGGAAGTAAAAGTCGGTGTAAATGTCCCCCATCTCAAGGGGGAGAAAGTGAACTGTGATCATAGCAACCCAATTCAAGAAGAAAAAAGATACTGTACCTTGTTGTGTCCGTCCAATGAATATGGGAGTTCTGCCCAACCTTCAAGTGATATATAAAGTCAGATCCTTTCTGCCGATAGCACAAGTCCTTACTGCATGCATTGCTAATCACATATCTGGAGGAAAAAATAAATAAAAGATCAACTAGGAATGGAAAACCACTGTTTCAAAAGTGACTAGCGCCAAACCATGGTAAGGGATACCTGGGCTGGAAATTAATAATCCTTGTCCTTCCAGAAAATGGGCCATCAACAGCACTAGATGCAACAGATATTACATACGAAGCGTTGCTAGATGATTGGGGAACAAGAACAGTAGTTGAACCAGTTGGTGGCACAAGAAAAAATTGATTAGACCATGTGTAGTCAGAAGTACTTTCCCCACCAACTTCAGATCGGCACCGACTAACTCTGACCATGATCTCACTCGAAGAAATATTAGGATCAGGAGAATACATGCAAAAATTGACCTTTTTGCGATTTGATTCATCAAATTCAATCTGTTTCAAATCCGTCTGGCTGCTTGAAACTGAACATCGTTCCTGATTGCGCATAAATAATTTTGGGTCGTCTATATTCTTCTTGTTTGATCCTCCATGAATGGTACTAGATGGACCAGATGAACTGAAGGGTTCCTTCAAGAACTTACCATGATATACGTCCGAGCTCTTCCTAGTGGAAACAAGATTATTGTTTAGGGGAAACCTCCTCATACCATCATTATGCAAAACTTGATTGGATGACAAAAGGCCCAGACCATCTTTTTCACCTAAAGACGGGTCCTGTTCGTCCAAATTATAACAGGAAGGCACGGTGAAGCCACGCTTTGTTAGGTCACTAGTAGATTTTGCAATGACGAGGGGAAAGCCACAGCAGTTGTACAATAAAAAAGGAACAAATATGCAGATTTCCCGAGCCCCAGAGAAAGCATCCATCACCTTTTCCATTGTCACATATAATGGACCTATACAAAGACCCAGCATCCATGCTAATCAGCTTTTTCGTGGATGTGCATGTATGTGTATGTGCACGAGAGAGGAGAGAAATGAGAGAGAAAGAAAGTATAAGGATAAAGCATACATTACCTTTAGAAGTGTCAGAACTAAAGCTAACAGATTCTGATGAAGAAAACTTTGTTCCGCTGAATTTAGCAATTTCACTGAACTTCTCTGCACGTGGGAACTTCATAACAGATGGTCCAAACCCATGCATATGGAAAGTTAATGAAAGATCATGTGACGAATCGATATGATAAATAGAAGTTTCAACCTGCAGATGTTGGAATAAGAACAAGTCATTGATTCTATCCACCTCAAAAACAATGTAAAGGCCATAACAAGCTACCAACCTCCGAAAGCATCATGCTACGCGTAACTCCACCACTCTCAACCACCAGAGATATTGTGATTGGCAAGTAGTTCTTTACTATTAAAGGGTTACTTAATGTAACCAGGTGAATGCAACGCGTATTTGAGCGATCCTGGTTCTCTATCTTGTCAA
Organism: Carthamus tinctorius; assembly: GCA_001633085.1. Taxonomy (NCBI): domain Eukaryota; kingdom Viridiplantae; phylum Streptophyta; class Magnoliopsida; order Asterales; family Asteraceae; genus Carthamus; species Carthamus tinctorius. The sequence goes on along the minus strand of LUCG01186905.1, from coordinate 25,588 downwards.
CTTTGCTGTTCTCAACTGATTGCTTTAAAGCATCATGAATATAAAGAGACGATCCCTTGTTAATCTTCCCAATGGGAGGCAAACACATTTCATGCACCGATACGCAACAGCGAAAAGGATCACTACTTGGAAGAGATGGATAGCAGACGAATGAGCGTAAATATCCAATCTTACTTTCATTAGATAGAATATTAGAAATGCTATAAGCTTCACTCCAAAGATAAGTGCTGCCTAGTGGACGCCATCTTATGCGGCCAGCTTCAGCTAAATGGAGAGGAAGAGGAAACTCATGACCAGGATGCACTGGGTCCAGAATCTGAAATTGACAAATGAAATAAGACATGATCTTGCCACATGAGGACTCAAGAGAAAAATTCATAACAGGCATGTTAACATTATAACGCATTCTCTACACCTGGGTACCTTGGGAGATACACCAAACGGAATATCGAAGCGCACTTCAAATGGCACTGAAGTTGCATTCAAGAGAATGACCTGAAATCGAAAATCTATTAGAGAAAAGAGAAACCATCAGAAGTAAAAACTATCATGACTAACCAGTTGAACATACCGTCGAGTACAAGCGCACTAACTTTGTGTATCGCTGTACTGAAACATCAATCACTACAGGAACAACATAGGCACTGTTTGTGTATGATCTCTTGTTCCCCTCAAAATCTTTAACACCTTTAGACATATCTCCGGTGCTGTCAACTATATTAGTAGATGAATTAGAAAAATCCACCTCAAAATAGCTGACACCAACAAGATCAATAGAAATAGGAGTTGACAGCGTGGAAGTTCCCTCAAGTTGAACAACAATATAATGATGTTGTGCATCAACAAATTGCCCGTCACCAAGGCTGTCGGAAGAATAGCTAGTACTAAAACTGTACGTTTCTTCATCTGGCGTATCATCAATATACACTGGGTACGAAGAGCCTGGCTGCACATATTTTCCATCTTTCAATGATGATACATCAAAACCATCAGCACGTTTAGAACCTTTGGCGATATAAAACATTAGAGGCAGAGAAGTTAAATTTTCAAGTGTATAAGGGGCATATCTGTTGACAAGTGCATTTTCATAGGTACCGGTTCCAGCCAATCTTGACTTTTCAGAAAAAACATTCAGCCCCATGAGATCCCAAGCATCCTTAATCATATCAAAGGTTCTGAAAGCAACCTTCAAAATGCACAATTTTGAACAAGAAATTAGTATAGGGCTTACAATATGACATCAATGGATTTTTCGTTATTCATGCATCCTTCAGTTTTAAGAAGATGCAAAATTGTCAAAACACAGTGCAATGACGATGATAATACATTAAAGTACTTCCACTGTACCAAGAAAACTGCAACATATGAGCAGCACATACTTCAATTATGATGTCGGACAATTCTCAAATATCTAAAGTATTTGTCGATGCTGCCAATGCATTTGTAAAGATGATACTAGGTAAATAAGCAACTTTCAACTTTGGAATTATTCCATAAAAGACGAGTTGCAATCTTCATCACAGAAGGGGAATGATAGCGATTTCAATGGTCATAAAGATGTTACCATTTTATGGGATGGAACGCATTCTTATTAAGAAAATAACAACTGGAATAGATTATCAATGACAAAGCGCAATTGAGCAGAAAGATTTCACCGCTGGAAAGGATCTTATTTTATAACTTATCCCCGAAAACGGGGAGGCAATTTCTGATGGCAGTGGATAGATATGGAAGAGTGAATAGAAAAATAATGTACACGAAATAAATTTGAGCACAAAACATGAACACCAAATAAGTCACAGCTCTATTTCCATCTTCAAATCCATAAAGGATTTCAAGAGAGAGTAGATATGGTTTCAACTTTGTCTAAAGAAAAGACCAAGTATATTTGGATGGAATACCTGAAAATTTAAAACCATAATAATTTTGCATATCAATAGAACAGTATGTTGTATAGGTCAACATAAAAGACATCCAAGAATATAAATACAAGATATTAAACACCTCAATAAAGGATTCAGTAACATTGATGTTGAGATTCATTGCTGACTCAAGATGAACATCAGTCATGACTGGACTGTTCTCTAAGGCGCTCTTCCCATGCTCTCTTCTTAAGCTTACTTGAAACTTCCAAGGCTCAAGAAAAGGCTCCCACAACACCTAGAGGCATAATGCAAATAAGTTATCATTGTTATGTAAACTATACCAGTAGGAATAAGATAAGTGGGAGCTACAATAAATACTTCACCTTGTGAATGTTATTGTAGTTCACTTGAAGCTCACTGTCAACTGATCCTTCCATTATGTTCTCCGTTATGGTACCATGAAACAGCAAGCTTCCCATAAGAATTTCTAGTAGAGGACCATTGGAACTCCACTAGATGATTGCAATCACAGACAAAAGATTAGTTCCACTGCGTTTTTTATGAGGAAATATTTGCAAATGCAAGCCACAAATTAAAAAATAAAACAATCAGAAGTTCTAATCATTTATAAGAAAAAATAAGGGGAAATTTGAATAATATGGCCTTCAGAAAAAAATATAATGGGAAATCCAGTGACCATGGAATATAAGAAAGTTCGCTAGGTTTGGATTCTTACCTTCTTTTTTCATCAATGAGTCTCAAATCTAGGTGGGGAGGGCAAAGTGAAAATAAAGAGTGTTTGTAGTCAGGCAAAGCCCTATGTTCGCAAATAATTGCAAAAAAATAGATTTTGACTATAATTTATTACTTTATACCACCAAGAACTTTAGATGGAAAAAACCATTTGAGGGTTCTTTTTCTTTTGGTTGGGTTGTTGGTGCGCGGGGGAG
>LUCG01186905.1:0-22768 GCA_001633085.1 Carthamus tinctorius | reverse complement strand
AAGTGAAATCAAAATATCAGAATAAAGAAAGCCATATCGAGATTACTTTATCTAAACTATGAACATCACAAATACATCTATACCCAATTATGAACACATACAACTCCATCTACACCAGATCACACACATGGGCAAAATATACATTATTTCAAAATTACATGCACATACATGTATACAATATAAGTGGCATACCTTTTGATCTGTCAAAAGAAGGGAAAGCTTCCTTAGGTGAAACCGGAAATCTACACCACACATTGGAAGTTGAGGAGACTCGGCCTCCTCTGGAAACATAAATAGCATAGCTTGCCAGAAGTAAAATGTGTGATTTGAAAGCCAAATATCAATGTTATCACAGTGAACCTCTGCCTTCAAATGCATGTGCTCCAACTCATCATTACCAACATTGGCCTCAACATCAACTTGCAATAACTGAAAAAGGGGCCAAGAATGGACACGTTTGTTCTCACGCAGTTCAACAGTTCCCGTTGTTTTCCCCAGATTGGACTTCAATTTTGCTTTTTGGCCGTTAATATTCAGTTCAGTGCTCCTGCTTTGCAAATAAATGAAGAGAAAACTGTAGTGATCCCTCCCGACATCATCAGATGTACCATTCAACGAATTCTGCCCGCGAACTTGGGGTGCCCCAAAATATCTAAATGCTTCTCCAGATACCTGAACAGGGATACAAATTTTTATGCCAATATGATCCGACTTCACAATTAGCGAAAACGGATGCTGCGTTATGTCTTCTGCAGGTATACAACTTGACACACTGAAAGATGGAGACGAGCTTTCTAGAGTGTCAACACGATCAGCTGGATCTAAAGTGGATTTCTTTGATTCCTCATCCCAGATTGCAGTTTTAGGATGTTGCATACAGGAAGAAAAAAGCTCAATAACCTTACTCCAGTCAGACAAAAATAACCAAACATTAACACAGGGAAGGGAAAAGTGAAGCTGATATTCACCCTCATCTGACATAAAGGCATTCACGTTAAGAACGGATACATTTTGGCTAGAAGATGTGCACTCCACTAAGGCAACCGAGCTAAGTACCGAAGTGAGTGCCAAAGACATGAATGACATATCCAAACGGAGAGGGTTTCCATCTTTTAATGATACTGCGCACGTGAATTTCATGTGAGCTTTGGCAATAAGTTCATAACCAACCAATTCCATCTGCTGAGAGTAAAGTTTTACCGACATGGATTGGACAGAACATCTAATTTCTGTACAGGCCACACTTGAAGATTCAATAGGAAGCACACCATTTTCTTTAAAACTACTCTTCAACTGGAGAAACTGTAAAACATCAGAAGTGAAACATCGGGATAGATTTTCCACAGATGAGAGCTCCTCAAGGACGTCTTGCAATGCTCCAAAGGAGCCAAGTGCGTCATTTCCTGAAGAAAGAAAGAGCATTGCTTTAATCAAATATCAAGTATGAAATACGTACATAACTGTAGTGATGTATCTAAAGCAGAATGATATTGAAGATAATACTCTACCTTCAACAATAAATTGACAATCAAAAATCCTTGACATGACACATATCGAGGAAGAAGCAGTTGCACAAGGAGGTTTAGAACTATAAGGTATTCTGATCCATATATCACCAGCACAAGGTGCAATTAAGCTGATACTTCTCACTTCAATACTCGGCTTAAATTTCAAGGAATCGGAAGCATCATCTTTCCTAAGAAGATGATGTAGAGATAAGTCCCGTCCAAATAAATTTAGACAATCACTTTGATCGGCAATAAGGTCAGATGAAACAGAACACTCTGAAGGAATTCCTTTTAATGTGATATCTGAATCACAGTTTTCAACGAAAGTGCAGTACAGCTGAGGAATATCAAGCTTTAAAAACTGGTAATCAGCATTAACCACGGGTATAAACAAAATAGAGTCTAATATCTCGAACTTGTAAGTGAAACTGATGCCATCCACTATATCAGGTGACTCCTTTGCAGGTGAGTTCCAATCAGGCAATGAAAAGTAACCTATGAGTAAAGCCAGAAATTCAGGTGGCAATATGCATGATACATTTTGGATACCGAAATCTAGTTCAATACGAGATCCTGTTAATCCACGATACCCATTTCTCACACGAATGTTAATCACTGGAGAAAGATTCAGTGATGCAGGGCCCCATAGAGAGTCTTGGAGAGTCTGAGAACACCAAGATGAGGAGAAACTTAATCCCTCAGTAGAACATAACACATCCAAACAGTCTTTATGGATAGCACAAGAAGATTCGGCAGTAGGAAGTGTAACAGATGCAACAATGTAAGAAGAGTCGTGCAAGTGCAGTCTGATGCTGCTGAGATGAAGATTGATTACAGCCAGACCCACTTGTTCAAGATCTGATGGTACATGTAGGTCATTAGTTCCAGCCCTGGAATTCAATGGGGTGTAAAAATTCTGAAATTCCTTCTTTGCACTGAACATTGAGCTACTGATCTTGGTCTCTCTTATCTTTAGGCCCTTCTTCCAGTCTGCACTGATGTTAATAAGTGAACTCTCAAGGTTGAGAAGAGGCCTGTCATTGTATATTGTAATGAAAGGGTAATGGTCAACAGAGATGCTTTCCCAGTCCGGGGAACTGGTTCCAGAAATATTGGAGCAACCAAACCTTTCGAAGTCGAAATAAGAACCCGAGAGCATATAGTTACTTCCCACAAAACCTTGATTCTTGGCAGCATGTGAAGGACCATATTCAGATAGCTTATCAAAAAATTCAACCAGCAATCCAATAATATATGGATAGCAATGAAAATCGACATCGCTTAACCATATACTACACCTCTCGTGAATTAAATCACCATCATAATGTAACATGAGACACCCATTAGCTGAACCATTTAGTCGATCTTCATGGCTGAACCTAACACCCGTCTCATGCTGTCGTGAAGAGTGTGTAGAAAATTTATTTTCAGATAAGCATATTATAAGATCGTCCCCACTTTTCAATGAACGAGACATTACTTTTAGATCCCTTGCACATATCCAGCAGCCGTTTGTGGACTCCGTAACAATTAACCTAAAGTGGAGGAACAAAAGCAATATATTATTTCCAGGAAACACTTTCAAAGTCCTACAAAGCCTTCAGTATATCAAATCTTTTAGATTGCAACAGAATCAAATACACACCCTCAGTTGAACAGACAGCATATGTGAACCAATTATATATTTACGTATGTCAGCAATTGCACTCTCAACATTTTGGTTGATTGAAGCTCAAAAAACAAACACAACACACACATCTATTATCATAACCGCTACAATCTAACCACCTAATGGCTACATGATTAATAGATAGAATAGGGTAATTGAACGTAACCAAATGACCTCTACTAAGATTTCCAGCTTTTGAGGGGTTGAAGTCTCTCCCTGAGGCTCCCGGCTTGAAATTAGCTACCAAAATCATGCCCCAGTATTAACAGAATACTTCCTATTTTGCTATTCTCCCTTTACCCCTCATATACCAGTCATTACTTTTATTCTATTACTACTTCTATATGCATAAATAAGCCTGACAGCAGCGTTTTTTTTTCCAACCTCCATTACCTCCAAAGCAGAAAGAAAATTTGAATTAGGAGGAAAATATAAAACAATGCTGCAACAACACATGGTTAAAATGCATATACAGTAGCTGGCGAATAGTTTACTTGGAGAAGTTTCCCGAGCAAGTTTGGTCACAAGCACCAAACCAGTGGAGTTTGTGCACATTGATAAGCAAACTTCATAAACTTCGCCAAAAAGGAAAAAAAACACTATTTTTAGAAGAATAACCAAGACTAGTAGAAGTAGGCACATAGGAACATGCATAAGGTATGAAAACCTAGAAGTATTCTACTAGCTTATATGGCGGCCCTCTAACCCTCCCCCATCCCATTCTCAACCTCTCAAACTTCATTTCCCCCGTCTACTTAAGTTACCCGTCTCTACACCTAGCATGCGTGAGGCGAGGTGTAAGCTTCAAGGCGAAAACATATTAGACATAAATCACAGAGTATACTAAACAGATATATGCTCTACATATTATATACTTGATATAAATTGGATATACAAACAAAAAATATTTATACCAACAAAGAAAATATATATATATATACACAATATACTATCAAACAAATAAAACAATATACTCGATTAGATTCAAAAAAGGACTTCCATACTTGGTGCTTGAATGCATAAGGTTCAAAGAATATATGTGTGTGTGGACCTAGTGTGAGAGAGGGAGAAGAAAGGAGGTTTTAAAACGTGATTGAGAGGTGGATCGCTATTCAAAGAATGACAAAAACAAGCTGTTCTTTTTTTATTATTTAGATAAAAAGGCGTACAAAAAAAAGTCTCTCTAACGATTACCACTTCACCTACCGCTTCACACATCCAAGGCATACAAATCAGCCAGACATCGAGAGGCAATGCCTCAAATGCGGATTTGGGCTGCCTCGCCTTGAGGCACACACCTCCACCGCCTTTAAAAACCACATGCACAACAAAAGCATTGGACATGAATTAGTAGAAATTCTACAGCTGGGTATTTCCTCGCTTGGTTCTCAATGCAAGTAGGTATCACTTCACAGTTTTTTTCGTGTTTACTGGCCCAAAAGGTCAAAAATCAAGCTAAGAAAAAAGGAAGTTTCATGGCAGATGAAAGTAGTAAGAAAACAATAAGGAGAAAAAACAAAACGCCGAGAGAAGGCACCCAGCCTAGCACATCATGAGTGAGAAAAACATAGTGGTAAGAAAAAAAAATTCACTATTTGACTAAAGCATTCAAACATGCAAGAGACGTCGGCTCTTCAGATATATTGTTGGGCAACCAAGAATAAAACTAATATAAGCAAACTTAAAAGAAGCATCCCACTTATGATTAACATAGTAACATAAGGAAAGATGAACTTAGGAGAAACTAATCACATTACAGAATTATAGCTATGGTATATAACCAAAAATGTACACTTTGATTAGACATAAACATGCCAAATGCCCTCATATAATTATTTTCCATTAATTAAGTGTGGGACATTAAGGGTAGAAAGGTCAATTTACTTTCACAAGAGGGCAGTCATCTAGGTATTAGAGTCTTAAGACAGGTAGCCACAAGGGCTTTTCAATTATTTTGCATGCTGGGTCGATTAGTTGTCTTGTACTTGTTCTTATTGAATCATTTTTCATGTTGTTTACTAGGCATACTCCTAATTTCTCTATTGTTCCTCATTAACTCGTCCAAACTGGACTTCTTGTTTCTTGACATATTTCTGGGTCGCTCAAGATTCTCAACTTTTTGTAAAAACCTTACTGCTAAGAAAACCACAAGGCAGACATTTTCATGAAAACAGCTTCTCTACCCCTTGGGATAGAGGAAAGGTCCGCTTACATTTTACCCTCCCAAACGGCCAAACCATACTCTATGGGTGATTTAGTGGGTTCGTTTGCTATAATTTAGAAAGAAATACCTGTCATTTGTCTGGGAGAGGAGTTGTTTTTTGAAAAAGAAAATACATTCGTGCAGGTAAAAACAAAATGACAACTACTATTTTAACCTAAAGAGCATAGGTCCATTAAAATCAAAGCGACAAACATACCTCATATCCAAGTCCTGCAGATAAACGGTTAGTGTGCAGCTAGCCTCTAAGCCATTTTCAAGGTCAACGATGACGCTAGCAGACTCCAAGTTAGCAATAACAGAAATACGAGAGGTGCTAAGGTTCTTTGGTTCATTCAAGTTCATGCCAGACGGTGACTGACTCTGCAGCATATTGACACTTTCAACTAGTTCCAAAACTGAACCAATTATGGATGGTGACAAGTGTGCCAAAAGCATTGCCACTTCTACATAAACCTGAAACCAAACAAGGCAGTATATCGTAACTAGTAAGTATCCTCTCATGTACTTAATAAATAGCTGAAGGTGACTAATTAACAATCACTGTAGTAAACTTCTAATACAAAAACCTCCCATGCTTTAATATAGGTGCAAACAAGCATGTTTATATGCTCAACACCTAATTCATATATAATCAGTGATAGCATAATGCTAGTGTATATTCTAAATAACTGACTAGAACATTCAGTTATTAAGAAGCACTAGAACCATTTTGTTCCTTAATTCCTTTGACTTTCCAATTGAACATATGAAATAATTATTGACACAAAAATTAGCATGCTCGAATAATTCAACAGACCAGCCAGTGAAGCAAATATGGTAGTATCCATGTTTGAATTATAATAACCTCTAGGGTTTAGACGTGTGTAGGAATCACAATAGATTATGTTCTGTCATATTTTCTGGATCGGGGATTCACACTACATTGATTAAAAAATTGCATGCACCATATTTCATTAGTCGTCCTGTAGCCTTCTTACTTCCAATTGGTTCATCATTAAATAGAATTGGATCACTATCATATATGGTCACCCTTCGTCAGAAGGTATCTGAGTGTATATCAGATGATTGTTGTAATGGAACAATTTCATACTTACACACAATCCTAAGAGTCCACAACACCAGGAAAGGTTCCCTTCACAACATAAGGTACAATTAAAACTATACAAGTGTTGAATGCTTCTCTCTTTTCCACCAGTGTACCGAAGTAGTAGAATATAGTAAATGTTAGCTTCCCAGAAAGTTGACCTACCTCCAATGTTCTCAATAAAGATTCATCCTGGACAATGCACCATGCTACAGCAGAAGAAGCATTGAGCTTCTCTAGAATAGGAAAAGTATAAGGATAGGAAGGCACAAACAAGTTTATCTGCAAGATGGTAAACATCAGTTCCGTGCTCAGCAATTTAAGACATTGACTAAAAATGACGGACAAGGCTGACCTCGAAGTCAATTATTTTAATTTCTAAGTGATCATACAGATCTTGAATCTGAATTCCCTTTAGGAGCTCACTTGAAGATTCGGTATCTACCAAATTACACATGAATTGGGATGGTATATTCATATCAGGTGCAAAACAGCCAATATCACGCTTGGATGTGAAGGTAACCGCTGTTAATCCAAGTACCTGCACATCTCAGTTATAAAGTTGATACACTTAGGGACAAAACTTGAAAACACTTGAAACAAGAGACGAATGGTAGCAGTTGACGAAAATGATAGTCCACAACAGATAAGGCGATAAGCTATAACTAGAAAGCTAAGATATAAGTGACATACAGATACATAATTGAAAATAAGCTGTGGTATGCCATATACAATTATTTTATACACACACACATAGAATGAGTAACTTATGCATATCTGTCTACAAGTTAAACATTTGTCAAACAAACTTGATTCTCATCAAACTCCGACAAAAATGTCAAAAGATGATGACGTATTACCAAGACATAATGCCACATACAACTAAATGAACAAAGTCATAGCCAGACAATATTTTCGGACTCCCCAATGTGAAAGGTTACCATTATCAAGAATAGCGCCAACTGCAGCTCGAACGTCCGGTAAAAGACCAAGTTGCTAGGTCATGCATTTTTATGTTTCAAGATTCTCTTTTGAAGTATCACTATATGTTCAAACATCCGTAATGCATATGGCATCAAAATGAAGTATGTTGATTCCTCCAGCAAAATGTAGAAATAAGCTGGAAACACACCCTTAATAAAGTTGCTTACAATCAGGTGCAGACAAAATCACTTGCAAGTTGCCACTACAACTTTCCTGGTTTTTCAAGAATGGCATCCCTTAATTTCCTAGCACCTAACAACTAAGCAACACTACGGTTCCCCAGTGAACATCCAGCCCAAAAGATGCAAGTACTGAAAGCAAACAGAACTACAAAAGGTCTCAATTCCATTTCAGCTAGAGAACGCCAGAACTCTAAAAAGAGCTACACATCCTGTAGGATACAATACATATCTTAGAAAAGTTTGTCGTCTTCCAAAAATGGACACATAGAACTTGATGTGTCAACTCCCACAAATATCAGAAACACATGTCAGCAAGTACCCTCATATCAGGCTTGTGACATCTGTGCCAGCTTCGCTTTACCCGTATCACTTGAGATTTGAGATCTCCGCTTTCCTGATATCTCCCTGATCTAGGACATATATGAGCTTTATGCTCACTAAATGAGGGGAGCTTCAACTCTTCATGCTTGCCAACTAGATGAGCTTTATCTCAAGACTGAAACTATTTTTAGACAGTCAAGCAACTGCTTATAAGACTTGTTCCGTCATTTACCAAAGAAAAGATCACTTATCATGTTATGATATTCCAGTTGCAAGCAAATACTGTTGTTATGAAGTCAGAACAAAGTTCATCAGCTGAAAGCCAATAAGATAACCACTTTAACCACTAATAGTATTTTATTATTTAGTTAATATGGTAATGATTTCTGTCGAGAAAAATGTTCCTTAGTAGCAGCTAGACCAATTGTCCTGCATATCTTTTCAACATATGCCGATAGGTGTGCAATTCTGGCTTTATAGACTTATCAAACTGGATATGCAAGCAAGATGGAACTTGACATGTATAGAAATTGCGTAATCACCAACGAATACACAATGCCATTTTAGTTAACAAAGTCATGTACAAGAAACAGTTGTATACAGATGTTCAGGACATAAAAACATTACTGTCAAACATACAGAAGCGCATGATCATTTCAAAATAAATAAATCATATTATGATAGGAAGATTCTAAACGGAAAAACCATGTCAATATAAATTAAGTACCAATTTATGCATCTCTGATTTCCCATTCTCCCAGGGAATAATTATCTTAACATTTATCAGACTAATATCCCACATGATTCTCTTCTGACTTGACAATATGTATCTGCAAAACAGAAAAGAAAATACATAGTTGAAATATTTTATAAGCAATATAGCCCTAATCATGCTGTTGCTGTTAATTTTATTTCTTGACCCTAGAGGGATATGAGTAAGAGTCAAACTTGAGACCTCCCATCTAGTTTGGGGCACAATGAGTACTGAATCACAAACCAAAGGGGTATCATCAACAAATGAAATACAAATCTCGTAAAATAGCAAATGCAGATATCAGTAGCTCTTGAAATAATAGCCTAGTAAGTTCATAACGTAAGACATACTCGGATTTTGATATTAGCCGTGACTTCACATCATTTATCCCATTGAGTGATTCTAGGACCTGTAACATGAAACCAGTGGAAGCTGTTATTCAGATCCAATAAGCTTCATCCTTCAACTCATGCTATTTGTTACAAGAATTTATATTGAATATTCAAATGATATTGAATATTCAAATGATATTGAATTTGCTATCTGCATATGGATATAACATTCAAGCCAACATCAGCATATAATATACCAAGCGAAATGAGCTCCTATGACTATAGCATTGAATTGCTAGCCAGACACACAAATTATGCCCCCATCGGGATAAAAAGACACGGGGAAGGTTCCTAAAAGAAAGATCCGGAGCAGAGCAGCATCCTTCGCCTATGATTCAGCAGGATTGGTTTTTCACCAGGCAAGTCTAGTTGAAGCCTAAAGTAGGACAAAACCAATTGCACATGATTTGGGCCATATAATCCTACCAAAGACAAGATAAAGACAAGTGTGATATTGTTAAGACAATAACTATAATCGACAAGGTTCACACTTAGTCTCAACAACTTTCAAATCATTTCAAGCCGAAAGTAGATGAAGACAGCCAGAAATTATTTGTACTAAGCAGCTTTGAACCAAGAAATTTTTTTTCCCAAAAGTTCTTAATATGCCTATTGACTATTCAACAGAGATGAGCTTACTTTGCAATTTACTCACGGTCTTAGGGGGTGGGTATGGTCACCATTCCACCCCTCCACCCCGGTTGCCACATCAGCTTTTTCCTCTCTCTCTTCCACCATTCCACCCCTACGAAACCCTGTAGTACTCATCATTCTACCCCTACATCCCTCTAACCATTTAATAAAAAGAATAAAAGTAAAAAAAGAAATAAGAGAGGAGAGAGATAGACACATGTAAGAGAGAGAAAGATAAAAAAATGGGATTTCCCCGCCGTATCTCCATCCTGGCGGGATGGAAAATGGCACACCGCCAGGGACCGGGGCGGTGTTCACGCCGCTACCCCACCACCCCTATGAAGATTCCCCGCCTAGCGGGATGAGTATACCGGATGCAAGCATTTGCTTTCAAGAATTGTAACCTTACATTGTTCTAAAAATCCCTGTGCTTGAACCGCTCAAGTGAACGCCTATGCAATAAGCACCCCCCACCACTTTAGTTAGTCAGGGCAGCTTAACTAGTTGGTAGTCACCTAGAAGTTTGTGACCCCCACCGGCCACCGCTTCAAATAGCAACTAATCATTGATTAAGCGTCTAAGAGAGAAGTGGGGATTAATCAGCTTTAATGACTTGCGCTTTTGTGATCCTCTCGACTTTGAGAAACCTACCTAGTTTTCCCTAAGTAATGCATCAACGAAACAATGTTACTAGTCATTTAAAAAAGTAATCGTAAGAAAGTATATTGTAGTAAAAGTGTTATTTCATAGGTTAACAAAATCTAAAAAATAATTATATTTCATCTATTAATAGAACCTACGATCTTCCGCTCAACCGTCCAACTACAAATGCTATTTTGACAAATGTTCTGATCTGTAGAAGGTTCTTAGAAAAGAACACATGGTACAGAATTCCACCTAGAAACATTACTTTGACGGAAGAAAAAGTAACGTTCTCTACATAACGTTCAAAAAAAGAATGCACGTACTTCACAGAATGTAAACTATAAATTGAGCACTGACCCTTTCTTCATGAGATGTAAAGGAATTCAGTACAGAATATATCTCCATAGTATTTAAAACCAATGTTGGATCACAAGTCACTTCCATCGGCTCAAGCAGCACCTGAAAATAAAGCCAACGGTCATTATCATCATCAGAAGCTGCTAAAACACAACAAAAGAGTACCTTCAATGTCGATTCACCCTCACGATTTTCTTTTGGAATGTAAGCATGGATATTAAGAGACGGTTTGCCTGCTTCAAGAAATTGCTCTTCAGATATGACCTGAAAGAAAATGGACAATACTTGTAACTATCAAGAGCAAACCACAAATCAGTCCATTGGAGAACAATATCTACAATTATGAAGAAACATTATTAAGACGTTCGCAGGGATACTAATTCATCCTATTCAGATAGCAAGATTAGGGTAAATAATAAGTTTGTCATTGAAATTTCCCCAAAAGTCGACTTGGATCATATTCCAAGTAAAAATTCGTTAGCAAGCATAACAGATGCTAGAGGTCACAAGCAAGAAGATTGGCACATGCAGATTACAACTATCATTGCTATTGGATTCCAGTCACTTAAATAAACGGATTGAATCTTTGCTACCAATAATGTTCGCAAATATCTTCTTCTGCATCAGAGCAAAGCATATAGACCTGGTCGGACTCTACTTTTAGTATGCAATGAAAAACTTGTTAATTCATAATTATATAGCAAATGCAATGCAGAATACTTTTCAGAAAATGATAAGAAATTTTTATGATGGTTCATGTTTGCAGTTCCTTAAGCACATCAGATTAAAACATGTTCACCAGCCAAAATGCAGAAACATGCATCAACCAGGACTCGACTCGAGAATGTAAAGGAGCAGCTGATTAAGATCTTTGCAGGCTTATTAGAGTACATGTACATATATACAGGTATGTGCATTCACTATAATAGTTTAAGCATGCGCCTATGCATAACTTATATCCAAATGAAGTAGTACGATAAGAACAAAAAGGTACGCAAAACATATGAAAAGACAAACCCTGTTAACACGTAAAATGACTTGCTCATTTAACGGATTCGTCATCTCAACAGTATTAATTGAAGCAGTAACGGCAGCAGATTCCTCCCATATCATGCATTCCACAAAATTCCCCTCAAAAACCATTTCAGCAATAGCACGATCGAACTTCCTAGAAAAAAGAAGAACGTCTTAGAAACTAATCAATCATTCCCATTATAGTGGGCTTAAGATCATTTCATATATAACAACAGCAGATGATGAAAACGAGATTAAGAGACTAAAAGGTCAACAAGCATCATCCTTAGCTTCATTGTCAAAGTTTTACTACAAGGCGATGCACGATCGAACTTCCTAAATAATATATAATGTTTTAGCCTCATGTATGCTGCCATTGCCAGAAGCAAGAGCGTAACTTTAGCCTTTGGTAAGTTTGTCTTTGCAGTAGTTTTTCCATAGATCCATACTGCAAAAATTGGACAAGCAACATGGCCAACTGCTTATTGGATGCAAAGCCGGTATCCAACTTAGGTGGGTAAAAGATGGAATAAAACATGTATCGACCTTCATCACTCCGCCATTACATCACCAACACCAAGAATCTATTAACCACACTTGGTAAGACAGAAGGGAGAAGGTTGCAAGCATTCACAGCTTGTTATGTCAAATGACAGATTCTCGGCATCTAAATGCTAATGACATGCAAGATGCATGCATCACTTGGTTGGGTGCATTTTATGTTACACACATAATCCTTTAGAAGTCTTAAACATTCGTAAGGTTGCAATAATAGATCATACTTGTTGCGCAGCGCTGCAGATATTCGATGTATAGAGAACTTGATGGACGACAAAAGAATTCCATCACTTCCAGCAGCATCCAAAACAGGGGAAGGTGTAGGATGAAACTTTGTCGCCTCGTAAATATCCTGTAAAATTATATGATGATCAGATCAAGTGGAATCATTTTGCCTAACCTAGCATAACACACATACCTTGATCACTTCATCTGAGACAACACCAGAAAATTGGCTGGAATCATCTGTACCTCCTGCACCAAGCATGCCACGCGAAAGCCACTTCAACCATCCTTGTGGCTTGCTTGATGATTGCTCATCATCCAGCGACTTGTCAACAGTAGTATCGGCTTCATTATCACCAAGACCAGAAGCTGAAACCACCAAGAAATCCTACATATGCATAGTCTTTAATAGAAGGAATAAGTAAAATGCACATGCAATAGATAAAAAACAAAAAAGGCAGAACCATGATGCACCAAGGCTACTTTGGCTTTGTGATGGTTGGGGAGGAAATCCTCATACACACCATTCCCCTTGCATTTTGCAAACAGATTGTTTCCATAACTTAAAACCCATGACCAACCCCTCAGAAAGGAGCAATCGGCCACATAAAACAGAGTCAATTGCTACCGCCGTCAAGAAGATCAAGCATAACTATGCCGATTTCACCAACATCAATTCTAAAAGCTAGTATACAGTCACAATGATCAAAATCATACCTGAAGCTCATGCTCAGCAGCAGACCTATAACTTAAGATATCATCTATATCAGATACTTTCTCCATTTGATCCAACTCAGAAACAATTGCATCATCCAGAAGCTGGCCACATAGTTACCAAATAATGAGTAAACCAAGATAGATAGACCACTAAACTGACATAGTCAGATACAAATTGTTAAAATTCCATACTCCCTCCGTCCCAAAATACATGTCAACAATAAAATAAAATAAAACAAACTTAACAGTTACAGAAATGTGCAATTTGTGTCATAATTAAGGGTCGAGCTGGAAATTTAGTAAATTATAACTATCTATCTTTTTAAAGTGGATATTCTGGAGCAAACATAGTATGATAAATATGGTGTGACAATCATGATAAGGAAGGAAGATAAGAAAGAAAAGACATATACGTTTGGCAGTCACCTACAAACTAGATAGATCATAGTCAGCTATATTGCGCTACATGCTACTTTCTAATGGCCATAGGACTGACTTCTGTTAGTAAGAAATGACCTAAATAGTATTATACCAATTTTCAGATTATGCGCTGGTTAATCTTGATATGTAATATGAACGCATCCCAGAGTACCAATAGTTCAACCTCCTGTGCCCGATATCTGAGGTAACAGTAGGCTCATTTATTCTATATCAATCAACCAACTTATTAACATTGTCTATGTTATGTGTAATAGAACAAAAGACTGAGATTTTTGTATAGACATAATTGTAGATGTGTGATATCATGACTTCCAAATAATGTGCAGGTAGAGGAACTTTTCGATTTCAACGATGTTGTAGTAATTCCACCAGAAGAAGCCATACATAGCTATGCCAACCAAAAAAAGGGGCAACCACGATCAATGTGCAATTTATACTTCAAAAACACCCTTTAAGGAGTAATGGTCAATGGTGCCATCACCCAAATACCTGAGTATTCAGTTTCTCGTTGATATCATATAACTTGAAGGTAGACCAGCTAAAAGATGCAAATCCCAACTAATATACAGAAAGAAGTTCCAATATATCTAACCCAGATGGAAAAGTTAATCTCAGGTCGGCTCGACAAAGATGATTGTTGATCCAACTCACGTTATAAGGTAGAAGAAATAAAACAAACAGACGCCGATTATAATTTAAACCCAGTAATAATCACTATCCTTTCCCGAATCCTTAAAATAGTAACAACAAATGAAAAGGTTGATCACAGATACGATTGAAAAAGACAACTAGGAAGTTATACAAGGTGTGAAACATGGTACATCCTTGTCCTCATAATATCAGAAATCCCTGTATATTAAAAATATCTTGTAGAACAGCATAAATGTAATGACCTCACCTCCTCTTTTCGAAGGCATTCCAATTTCAACTTATACAACTTGACATAGCGCTTTCTTCTGCCTCTGTACAAGAAAAATCGTGAACCATACTAAGTGGTAGCAAGGTACAACGATTAGAGAAAAATAGGATCATGTCTCTTTGCAAGAGATCTTATGTATTTTGAAAAGAACGTAGTGCAACCTAGGGATTAGTATGAGAAATATAAGATAACCCAAAATGGAAAAAAGTTTGTATATATGAGTTCATTCTGTAGAATAATAATAAAACTTGGGAGTGCAACCATTCTCAAGAAAATTTTAAACTGAACTTCTTTAATTCTCCATGCCACAAATTCTTCTAAAGCAACTTGCCAATCCCCTTTACATGGAAAGCATTATGCAAATAAAACTCTGAATACGTATACAGGTGGCAATTTATTGGAGAAATTTATTCTGAGTTTGAAGCAAACTCTAGGAGCATAAGGCTAGCCAGTAAAGGTTATTGGGTGGCGACCCTTCTATAATACTGATGAGTGAATAGATTAAATACAAATTGTTCAAGTAATACATGGTTCATTGAAGTAGAAAATTTCAAGATTTCAAGCATGCCTAGATGAAAGATGCAAGAGCATAATGAGAAGCACAGAACAATACATGATACAGTTTAGTTTTGAATGAGTAACAACTTACAGCCGTTCTCCTAGGTATTTCCATGAAGTTCTCTTCAGTCTTTTACGAACATCAGATAGCACAGATTGTTGAGCATAGTGCCACCACTGTTTCTGCCATCCCACAGGTCTCTCCGATATTGGGCTCCCCCACGGACGAAACCGCCCATATCTGAAAACATTTAAAAGTATTGTACCATCTTTGAAAATCTACAGGTTCACTAATCAAATACTTTTTTGTACCAATTACCCAGTCGGAAATAACTGCTGCTCAATCATTTATACACTATTAGTCTTAAAGACAAAATAAAGGGGAACATATAATATAATAGCAAGAAAGAGGATATACTTTTCTGCTTAATCCATGCATCCTAATTCCTAATAATGCAAGTTCAGTATTTGTGCAGTATATAAACTTTTAGATTTGAACATATTATGATGGATATATGCCATGTAAAAAGAGATTATGCTTCATTCTGCACTGTAAACACGAGTAACAACTTCTATAACAAAATGCCATCAATGCATGCACTCAACATTGAAACTTAATACGATGCTCGTTTTCACGGAAAGACGAAACAGAATGAGTGCATCAATCCTATAGGGCTTGTAACAGATGAGAAAGCTACTTGGTGAGTTGGTGTGTAATTATAAATAGTACACTAATTTAACGATATTCCACTCACTTCTCTCTTAGCCGACAGACGCATAGATAGTCATATAGATACAATATTTGCTGCAACTGATCTTCATTCAGGGACAAGACCTAAAATTGTGGCAACATTTCAGCAGCATGTTATATATAGTCAAATAGTTGGCCTAGAAAACAAAATAATTAGAAAAGTTATAGAACTAACCAGGCCAGATAACTCGACATCGACAGAAAATTGTGCAGCATTATTCTCGAGCCTCCCGTACCTGTTCACCTGCAAAGAAGAAAAGTAGAAAAATAATTAATATACATACTGAGCAGAAACCAAGCCAAAAGACATTCCATAGCTCCAAAGAATCGTGCAAGATACAAAAAGGTCCAACTTAGTACATGTAGGCACTTTAGCTTCCATGAAAATATGCTTTCAAACAATCACTTGGCAGCAAAAGATATGACATCTGCTACCAACTGTGTATATTTTTCTTATTTTCTATGTATTTAAGTTTGACACAGTAATATGAAGTAAATATCATCTTGCCATCATACTTAATATATCTCCGGTACTTCCCTCATAAGTTATAGGAAAAATAAGACAGAACCCACATAAATTACTGGGTAGTGATAGATTGTACACATGCAAACAGCCGCTCGTGCACTACTAAGTCCTTAATTTGGTTCACCAAGACACCAATTCATAATTTCAGGATCCAAAACACGAAGTAACAAAATAGTTCCTAACAACGTTCCATTTTATGCCAGTAAAAATTCAAAAAAATAAATTTCTAGCAAATATCAAGATTCACCCAGCCTCTATTTCTCAACGAACTGTCGAACTCTACAACAATCATCTACCACAATTAAAGATCATTAATCATTATACACATGCATGAATGATGTGATACATGCAGAGCTATCTTGTTTCAAAGTTGTATCTTCAATGTTCAAGAGTTGGAGGATTTTGTCACTTCTTGTAACAGCAAGGATCTACAGCAGCTCTGCTGCAATCTCTTAGTTACGATTAAGTGGAAAGACAGGAGGATCTCCCAGAGTATGACATGATCACATAACAAACTGCTGTTATGGAGTCCTCAAGAACAAAAGGCTACGTCATTGTTTAGAGGAAAAAGGTGGTTATTCTTCACTCAATACCAATGGAGATGTTTAGAAGACCAGCTCTATCAGACTCTAGAAGAGATTGAAGGTCAATAACCCTCGTTAGAAGACCAGCTTCCTTGAGATGTATTTCAGTAATCCATCCCAAGAATTTTTTTCTACCAAGAAAAACAATACAAAGCGCTATATAAAATAAAAGCAAGCTATAACAACTATCAACAGAACACATTTTGATAGAAGAAAACCAACAGTATATGGAGAATAATGAAATACATTTCCCCAAAAGGTACGAAATAGGGAGGCGCCTAAAAGAATACCAGAATTGCCTTGAAAATTTATTGTGATATAATTCAAGCAGTGCATGCATACCGAAAGAGAAGCAGATACGTCGACCGGAGCCAACAGGTGAATATGTTCATCACTATGAAAACTGGCAGCAGTCATTGGCATGGAGTCTTCACCATTGCCAGTATACAGATCCATCGAAGATCCATGAACGGTTCTACAGTATATTTCCAAACCTTGAATCTCAACAAGTTTGTTTACTTGGCCGACTCTTACCTTTCCACTAGATACCCTGAAATTATATTAAAAGAAAGAGAAGTTTAGCTAGAGTACAATTACATTCTCTCCAACCATTAGTAAAAGATTTTGAGACTTATTAGTCAATAAATTGAAAAAAAAATGTCAATTGGACACAGAGGACTTAATAGATACCATTTTAAGAACCTAAGTATGTGATTGATATTTTTTGGAGTTATGATGGTGAAATAGCTGTGGAAAACTATCATGCCTTAAAAGGCTATTCAGAAACAAAAAGCAGGATATACCCAACGAGATTTTGCTTCATTGCTGTCAAACTAGTCAACTTCAACCCAAATACAGTTTGTGCCTGCAAAACAAACCAAATATAATGGTGAATTGGTGATATTTCATGTAGGATCATATACAATGAAAAATGTTCAACATAACATAGCACAATCAATAATACTTTCCCGTCCCAAATTCGTATGCAAAAATTGACTACATATGCATATACCAAACTACTAATCATATAAATTATCTACAGGAAAGATCCATACTTCTGTGACGTGTCCTGTACGCTTATACTTATATTTTCTACAGGTGATTCCTGGAGTTGCTATCTTAAGGCTTTTATATGACGTTTAGATGAACTATTTTACTTAGCATTTTATCTTTTACCTTTTGTAGTGCCTAGTTCCTGATATTTGTAATCTGAAGTTTTGCTGCCGCTTACCTGCATTATTTTGTTATGACATACCGCTGATGTTTCTATTCTTTTTCATGAACAATGACCTTGAAAACCAGGTGGCTTACCTTGGTAGTTTCACAGAAAAACGCACTTCAACCTTTTCATGATTCTTAGTTATACACAATAATAGTGTAATACCAATGCAAAAAAAAGGAACTCCTCCATCAACTCTAGCATAATTAATTACTAAAAGAGAACTTTGGGTACTTCAAATAAGTAGGATTTCGTAATTTAAAAAGATAACTTACGTAATATCACCAAAAATACCTTGTCATTTGACACATCTCCATACACGACATGAACGTTCCTGATGGAGACTTGAATGCCATCAATAATCTGGAAAACATGATAGAAATAGATATCAGTAACTCTAACAAGCAAAGGAAACACAGACATAACTGTAAATGATTTGATCTCTATCGAGCAATTAAAGCAACAAAGAATCTCACTACCTTCGCAGTAATGTATGAAGTAAAGGAGTTCCCAGCCTGATTATCTGCAGAAGAGAGAATTTATTAGCACCAAACATAAGCAATATGCTTTTTTTATCAGCTTCATGCAGCAAGGTTAATATCTTGGATACCATATCCTAGAAAGTCAGCGGCTCCACAAGATTCCATTCAAAATCACAACCTCCCTTGCTAGACCAAATATGACAGAGTTCTGAAACAATTCTGCTGTGTATCTATTCCTTCATAACAATTAAAGGAGCTGGCTTATTGATCAACTCAGCCTTCTGATGGTAATTCATTTTGGCTGGCAAAAAGTAACATAATCCTACTTGACCTTGTGAAACCCTTAACTTGCATCACAGTTCAATACATATCCTTAAAATAGAAATCAACTAAGCAAGCGTCCCACGTAACATGAAGACCTTTATACATTCATATTTTAGAAAAAAATGATTTTATGTATACTCGCAGTTAATTAAGACATGAAGACCTTTATACGTTCCTTGAAAACCTCTATCTTATGTTCTCTTCAGATTTTCTATCATTCTCGAGAAAAAAATCAAGTGCTGTCACCCATCCATTATTCAACAACTAGGGTTGTCTAGATACATTAAAGCATGCCATCCTGGTGTACAATAAAAAACATGAAACGTAAATGATGGGTGGAAGGCAGTCGCTCACCAGATACACGTTGTGATAACTTAGCCAATTCTGCTGCAGCAAGTTTGGCCTTTTTGCCAGCAAACTCTCTTCTTTCAACATCATCAGTATTCCACTACATAAAGAATAACAGTTTAAGATTTACTAAAGAAGTAGAAGAGAGGAAAGCTTCCAAAACCCTTCCCGAAATAGATATCCAAACTTCAATTGTGCGGTTAAACTCATTATCAACAGGGTTGTAGTTTTGACACAAGTTAAAGGATAGGCATTCATTTCAGATACTCCAGGGAAAAAAAACTACAGTCCACAAGGACCACAACTATGAAAACGAGCTTCACATGATAAGTAAGTCTTTCTTTTTTTCAGTGGTGAAAAGAAGAAACATATGTGGTTTTCCTTGTTTTATTTTTTGGAATTGCTTAGCATCAAAAATTATAAAACAATGTGATACTTACCTCTTCATCCTCACGCTGGGAAGCACAAACTAATATATCCTCCAAAATTATTATAATAGGGTCCCAACCAAGCTTTTTCCAAGGAATTTTAATGCTTAACCTCCCAACCCGGCCTACAAAACATTCACAGATGTCAATGTGGGATGAAAAGCAAGTATGAATCCAGATAAATGACAACTATCTAAAATGAGAAACCAAAACAACCACTTTCACATTTCATAACTAACTTCAATTATTACAAGAGCAATTTGTGGCACCATACATATATCTTCCTTGTATTGAGGAAAAAAAACACACAAGAAACCAATCAGAAAAGTTATTGTTGCATCAAATATCCATTAAGATTGGGAACAACATATATATGTTAGATGTTTTACCTTGTTTCTTACATAGTTATGATTATATAAGGAAAATACTAGACAATCAACCACTTAGTTCAGCTACATGTTTCCATTGTTGTAGGTAGGTAGATATGATATAGAGGACTATGCAGTCCTCTTTTTATATAACTATTGCAAGCATGGCCGGTAGGAAATCAGCTGATTATGTCCTTAAATCTTCTCTCTCTCTCTCTCTCTCCCTAAAAGTTCCCTTTTTTTGCCTCCAGTTTCTACCTAATTCTCTCAATTTCGCCTCAAGAATCGAGAATCAAATTAGATTCTCAAAGAGATTGTATCAAGAGAGATAACAGGTATATATCCAGTCTAGATGGGAAAGTATAACAATAGAGATATTTGGATCACAATAATTAACATTTTAGACACATCCAAACAATAACAACATAAAAAAGCGTTGTGAGTTCGTTCAAAGTTGATATCGATCACCATCACCTTGATTTAGAGCAAATGGAAGTTCGAGATAATCGAACGCTTCTAAAATCAACTCCACATTTTCCAATAACACTTCCTCTGCATAAAATATAAAACATATATTCAAATCCAATGACAGCAAACTAAGTAAATTCATCGAAGATAGAGATAGTTATGCCAAATACTAGAAGGAAACACCAAATCAATTCAGAAATGTTGACAATATCCTCTTATAGCAACGACAAAACTAATTCTCTACAGACCAAGTTACAATACAAATCAGAAAAATCCCTTTTTCATGGCATCATTTTTCCAACATAGACCAATGACATTAAAAATAAATGAGAATGATGAATTGCATTTTAATGGAGTTGATAAAAAATGAACAGCGAAAATAGTATTATCCCAATACTGTTATACCCCCTAAACCCACACCGAGTCAAAAGACTACTACAGAATTATCTTCCATGCCAGCAATAATGAAAAGTAACAAGCCACATATAACATAAACTACATCAAGGGAAGACAATGAAAGATAGTGGTGGCTTACCGTTCCACAATGTGATCTTCAGTTGCTCCCTATGTATATCTTTAATATATTGCCCAAGATACCCTAATATCAGCTGCCGTACTAAACCTTCAAACATTTCCTATACGAATAACACAATCAGAACACCACAAACCTGCATAACCGCAACCTTATAACAGTAATCTCCTAACAGTTGCTATTGGAAAACGATAACCACTGACAAGAACATCACTTACAGACAATCAACAAACCGAACTGATACAGTTATATGATAATCACTACTTCAATAGAATCGAAAAGAAATCAACATCACTTTAACGTATTGCCTGAAATTTGCCACCTCAGTATCAAATTACCATTGAAATTATGCGTCTAACTGTTGAGTGATTTGATCACTAACTATCCGACATATCAATTGTTCGTAAACCAAAGCATGAATTAACCAAAATTAGAAATAAAATCGCAAACAAAAACGCCAAAACCAGAAAAGAATAGCAGTAAACATGCTCACGAATATAGTCCCCCAAAACCCTAACTGATCAATCAGCGAGAGAAAATCCGGCTACAGAGAACAGTATCGAAACAGTAGCAACATTGAAACAGAAGAACTGTGTTTACCTCAGTGGTCAAGGCGGAGTTAGAGCCCTAGGAGGCTAGATTGGAGGCGGCGGCGGTGGTTGCACCATAAAAACATCCGATGAAGATGAGGAGATGCCCAAACAGAGAGACGGCGAAGAAGATACGGAGTCGGTGGTGGTGGTTGACGGTGGTGGATGGCGGAAGAGGACGGCGGAAGGCGGTGGAAGGAGGAGGGGATCGGAGAGTTGGTGGACGGAATTTGGGGGGGAATAACGGAGTGAAGAAACGAAGGTATTTTTTTTAATATTTGTACGTGCTGCTTTATTACTTGTTCGTTACGATTTATTTTAAACTCTTACAGGGGGCTAAATTGGTATTTTGAGAAAGTTGATGACCTTGTTTGGGAAAAATTAAAAGTGAAGGGGCTGAAATTGACATATCTTATTTTTTATAGAGTAAATTACGGATTTGATCCCCGTGATTTGGTGGATTTTACGAATTTTGTCCCTAAGCTTTACTAATTACGGATTAGTCCTCGTGGTATGCATTTTCTTTTAGATTTGGTCCTTCGACCTAACAGCCTTTCAATAAATCTGTTCATACAATAGGAACTGGAACCGCTTCGGAACCGATGTGATTGGTTTCGGTTCTCATTTTTTTGTAACCACTAACCATCGGGTACCCGTCAGAATCGATTCCACTATATTTTAATAAAAATAATTTGTATGTTTGTTATGTTTAATTAAATAAAAATTGAAATTATTATTTTCTTTTTTACGGTTACACACTTACACATATACACTTAGACCATCCATAGTGGTGACAATAGTACCAGCTGTCACCTCAGCGCCACATCAGCTTTCCACTATCTTGCCAAAACCTTACCAATCAACCACAGTGGTATTGACTTTCATACCAATCTAAATAATTAATAAAAAAAGAAAATAAGAAAATAAGAGAGAGAGAGAGAGAAGAGAGATATACAAAGAAAG
>LUCG01186714.1:0-17172 GCA_001633085.1 Carthamus tinctorius | reverse complement strand
ATATAGGTAACTGTAGGTGTCCGGGCCAACTAATCCTAGTGGAGCCGAGGAGACTTGAACGGATTTGGCCTACGGAGAGGATTCCCAGGGCATGGCCTTTAGGAATTAATTTAAGGGGAAAGAAATAAAAAATGAAGTTATATTATTTTATTCACCTGTCAGGGTCTTCACAAAAACATCTTTACCTTTAGGGTAGAGGAAAGGCTGCATACATGATACATCTTACTAACCACAAGGGTGGTGGCGTACTGGCAAAAGGCATATGAGGATATGGTGGGATATCCCATCTACCTCGGATTTGAGTCCATGCCCTAACATTCTGTGGCCAGGCTTAGTTCCAGACGGCCATATCTTATTTTCTAAATTGTCAAGGATGTAGCCTAGGCAAAACCTAGATGAACCTTTCCAAAAAAAGATGATACATCTTACCCTTCCCTTACTCCCCCTAGGCTTCACTAGGTTTGGTTTGGTTTATTCATCTGATATTTTAATTGTATCTTTGCAAGCCGGGGGGTCTACATGGAAATCACCTCTCTCTACCCTTGGGGGTAGAGGCAAGGTCCAAGCGTAACCTATCTTTATGTGGGATGTATTGGGCTTGTTTGGTTTGGATTGATTTATATTGTTACTGCATTCCATCTATTTTGATAAATCACTTAGAGCTCTATTTCTTGTTTGTAATTAAGCTTTCTCTTGAAATTTGCTAGATTTCTATATCAATATTTAGCTGAAAGGAAGTGCATCGGCTCTGGAAAACGAAGTTTCAAATTGAAAAGCCTGGCCGCCTTATAAGATCGTTCAGGAAACAATTGTGATCCTTTATGCTGATTTTGTTGAATTTTCTTGACGGTTTCATGGTATTTAGTTCTTACGTTTATCCAAGTTGCGCTTTTGAATTCACTCCTGGATCTCTGAATAAATTTTCAGAACCCTGTACATTGATTGATTTAAGTATTTTATTCTCATCTTTTGATGCCAAACATGGGATGATTTTAGCATCTTTTTGTTCATGTAGCATGCAATTGTGGATCCGCATTTATATTTAGTTTCTTTGCATGCGGATGCGACATTAAATCCTGTTTAGGAAACTAACTGTTCTATTCTTTATGGTAGATGAGATATATCAGGCTTGTTTGGTTGTGGTTTATACGACATTGAATCATATTCATGGAAACAGATGTTTTACTCTGTGGTAGATGAGAGGTCTGTGTACATCTCACCCCTAGATCCTACCCTCGGATGATATATAGGGCTCGTTTGGTTGGTTTACCCAACATTGAATCCAAAAGTCTTGGGATATGGTAGCACCTAGAAGTGAAGTTGGCATATTGCTCGATGGTCTAATTGTGTTGTGTATGCATTGATTATGGCCAACTGTTTGGGAGTAGATTAACTGAAGGCCGATGGGTAAGGCTGTGTTGCTGTTTTGGGGCAAATGTATTCGTACCCGAGAACGGCCATGAGATTCCTAAGGCACTGGTTCAGATACAAACAAGACTGGTTAAAGGACCAGTTGAGGACAAGTTGGCCCCTATTAGATGCGTGTTTTGTCATGTCTGATTGACCTTCATCGGTTATGACTAGGGGTGACAATTCTTGACACCAAACACGATACGAACTTGACACGAAAATAAACGAGTTTGAGTTGAATTTTCTGACCTGCCAACCTTATTAACCTGCCAACCCATTTATTATATGGGTCATGTTTAGGTTGACATATGGGTTTACGGGTTGAACCCATTTATTATATGGGTCATGTTTAGGTTGACATATGGGTTCACGGGTTGACCAGCCACCTGGTTTATCATTTTTAAATATGTTTTTTTTATAACAAATGCCACACACCACCTGTTTATGACCTGCTAACCTGTTCATCATTTGAATTGCCAACCCGCCAACCCTTTATAGTTAAACGGGTTACACGAGTCGTATATGGGTTAAGCGTATACAGGTTAGGGTTGAACAATACGAAACGATTAGTTATAGGGGTTGTGTTTGGGTTGAACTTTCCTGATCTGTTAACTAGCGAACCACCAACCCGAACACGACTCGATTACCAACAACCCAAACACGACTCGATTACCACTCCTAGTTATAACCGATTCTTTTTTTAAAAGAACCTTTTATAACCTTAAAGCTTCACATATAGAATCATACTCTTCTATGGATGATAACTACAACTCTTTTATAAATCAGAGCCCTGTAAAGTTTTATATATGAAGCTTTATTGATAGTGTTAGTAATTGAAGTACTTGTTAAACACATTGTTTGAGATAATTATGAAGTTGGGGAGCTTCACATGTGAAGTTTTACATGTATTTTTTATGCATAAGCAACTAAATGTATGACAACGGTTGTTAAGATGATCATTAATATCGAAAATAACATGTGAAGCTTTGTTATAAGTATATAACTAACGTGTAAATTTAACTTCTCATTTGAACCCTTGCTAAAAATGTTATATGGTTCCATTAGTAGCTTCACATATGAAGCTATATTGAAACCGGTATAGTTTCATAAATTTAAGTTTTGTACACTGGAAAGTCATGTAAAATGTTTAGATTCATATGTGAGGTTATACTAAGGTATGATTGTAAGCGATAACGCTTTGATGAAAGCGCAAAACGCCAAATGAAAGAAAATGTGGATTAAAACATCTATATNGGCCGTCTAAGACTAAGCCTGGCCACAAGATGCGCACGAAGGGATTCGAACCTGGGGTGAATGGGATACCATCCACATCCCCTACAGGTCTTACCGCTACGCCACAAACGAGTAATAACTTTTTTTTGAAACGGTCCAACGAGTAATAACTAATACAATGCCAAAAGTGAAGTTGGTTGATTTTTTTTCTCGAAGTACGTATTTAACAAAATTTGCATAAAAATGAATATCATATTTTGTAAAACATACTTTTCAAAAATATAATCAAATGTCTTTAAGTATTACATATATATATCTTCGGAAACATACTTTAAAAAACACGTCAAGTTTCACCTATGTTACCTATCATAATGTCAACAGTGGTCGTTAACTACTAAACTAAATACTATTTAAATGATATTTCTTCTAAAATAAAAATATAATTTGAGTATCTTTATATTTTTATACATGTTATTATAAAATAACTTGAAATAAAAATTATTTGGTTTAATTGTTTGGGTAAATACTTTAATGTGCTATTAAGTAATGTAAGAGGACCATAAGTGACATTTGTGCATACTTCAAGGGCTTTTTACAAAACTTTTTACCTCTTCGATCAACAACAGAATAACAGAAAGGATCAAAAAGATGGCGTCACCTATCCGATGTCAATATCTCCTCCGTCTCCGTCTCCATATTCAAATCCAATCTCTCGATTTCAATCGATTTCTCGTCGAAAAATCGATTCCATAGCTAGGTCTGAAAACTGAAATCTGAATCAGTAGAGCAAGTAAGACAAAAATGGCGAATGAAGGCGGAGCAAAAGAAGCCGGAAAACCTCTGGTGTTCGCTTACTATATCACCGGCCATGGATTCGGACATGCAACGCGTGGTGTTGAGGTGAATGTGTCTGTTAGTTGTTATGATTCGATTTGATTTCTTCATTTAATGTGGTAATCGTGCTATGTGATCTCTTCATTCTGTGCGATTTAGAAGATATGCGATGATTACGAGTAAGGATTAGGATTTTGTCATTTAGATTTGAAGAAATACGGAATCCGAATTGATTATAATGGTCTAATAATGCCAGCGGT
Source organism: Carthamus tinctorius (assembly GCA_001633085.1). Classification (NCBI taxonomy): domain Eukaryota; kingdom Viridiplantae; phylum Streptophyta; class Magnoliopsida; order Asterales; family Asteraceae; genus Carthamus; species Carthamus tinctorius. The sequence continues at coordinate 13,435 of LUCG01186714.1, read as the reverse complement.
ATGAGCTACAATGTTGTGAAAACTATATATGAACTCTGGATGATGGAAATGAGATAGAATAGAGGGTCGTGGAATTGGAGGTTTGGATTAGAGATTGCAAAATCTGTAGTTGTTACTAGGATTTTGTGTAGCTCTGTAAGTTTGTAATCGATTCCACATAAAAAATGGTGAATTGGGAAAAATCTATCATCTCTCTAAGTAACCGTTACTTGAATTTTGAAAAGGTTCCTGCGACTCGCTTAGAGTTGGAACCATGAAGTTTTCATAAGGTCTACATTATGTTGTGTCAATTCCAATTGAATTCGTGGAATTGAAAATATATAGGAATCTGATAACAGAATTAGCTCCAATTTGAGTTGAGGTGATTATTTCAGTATTTCTAAAAAAGTGCCATGGTATCTCTGCGTTATAATGATTTTATTAAAATCTAGTCATCTCATTGAAAAGAGGCTGTTGTGGGCGGATTAGGTCTTGCCTGTCATGTTTAAAAGATGAAAACGGGGTTGTCGGTTATTTGGCCTTGTTAGTAGTTAAACCTTCTTCAGGGTTGTCATAATGTTATATCGGTATTCGGTATTTCTTGACTGATTAAGTTGATATGAATCATGGCTTCATTACGAACATAAATAAATGAATTACGACTGGCAAAGTTCTATTGCATTGATTGTTTCTTGGATGTTCTTTTTACATTGTTATATTTGCTTAAGAATGAGTCTGACTTTGAAGTCTTGATGGTTCTGCATGCTAGTAGGTTATGTACGTATTCATCGGCTTCTTCATATCTCAATTCAAGTTTGTATGCATGTGTTCATACTCTACGTTTGTTATAGTTTCTGGTAGTAATTCATGGTTAGCAGTTACTGAAGCAGTGACTCGTATCTTGCATGAAATAGTTTGTAATAGTTGTACAATTTAAGCTTTGCTTTACAAATTACAACTCATTGCTGAAAATTTGCAGAGTGACTTGAATCCTTTTCCTTCGTACTTTTAGTTTCTTTATAAGATTTTAAAATAATAGATATTTTAGTCATAACCTTAAAAAGATAATCAGGCAGTCAACTTGTTGATCTTTTTAATTTCTTTTTTCTTTCTAAAATATAACATGAAAGAAATTAAAATATACTCAACAATTGTTAATTAATTCAACATCTCATTCTAATCACAATGAATCAATTATAATGTTCTTTAGCCAGCCTGCATTCCAAGGGGATATGAGGTTACAAGATGGGGGTACAAAACAATTAAACAAAGAGGCATTGCACATGTGATCAATGCAGCCTATAAAAAAGTTCAATATGTATATCCTGTATGTGCTCCTAAGAAAATAAATTTGCCCATTTTCCGGGATCTAAGAGGAGCCTGACTGCACCGACATCTCTTCCAAAGTTCTTCTGGAATTGGCGACGAGCGACGTAAACTTTTGTACAATATTGGCTCAAAATATTAAAAATAGATCTCATATAGTCATATAGCACTAACTCTTTGTGTTAAATATTGGTTTATCTCTTGTATTATACTCTGCTATCCTATATAGATAAGCCTTCTCTTTTCAGTTTACAAGGTTTGTTTATTTTGGGATGGGCCCCTAGGAAGTATTAAATGTACGCATGTTAGTATTATTTAAGAAATGTAAACTTGCACAGCCTCCATCAGGTGTGGACTATCAAACAGAGATCCATTTCATATATCGATTGTCTGTGTATGTAACCTTTTGCGGTTTTGTGTAGGTTGTTAACCATCTCATTCTTGCTGGTCATGATGTTCATGTGGTTACTGGTGCACCCGATTTTGTCTTTACTTCTCAAGTACAATCACCACGACTCTTCCTCCGAAAGGTAGGTTTGGGAGCTGTAGATGGACATCACTTGATAACTGAAAATCTGATTTTATCTATCAATCCTTTTGGACGTATGATTTTTGTGTCATAGCTAGTGTTAGACTGTGGAGTGGTGCAAGCAGACGCTTTAACAGTGGACAGACTTGCCTCCTTGGAGAAGGTACATGTACATCAAGTGATTAAGATAAACTCGAGTCACAAATTTGGCTGTTTTTTTTCATTTAATTTGCCAATCAATTTTATAATTCATACTATGTTAATATCATTTCCTTCATGTTCTTTGGTTAATCTAGTATTCTGAGACAGCTGTTGTACCTCGTGATTCTATCTTGGCAACTGAAGCAGAGTGGCTGAAGTCCATCAAGGCAGACTTAGTGGTAATAGCCTGCTAATACTTGTTTTACTTGTCAGTACTTCTAGTTTACTTACCTTATATTTATGTAAATGTACATTGTTCTGAATTCTTTTAGCATTTGTCTTCTGAACCATTATGCTGTGGAGTACACATGATTGTGCTAGTAATTATGAGTGCCAATCCAGTATAGATTCATATGTAAAAGTTTGAATGTAATTAAACAGGTGTCAGATGTTGTTCCAGTTGCTTGCCGTGCAGCAGCTGATGCAGGTATTCGCGCAGTCTGTGTAACGAATTTCAGGTAGCTGCATGGTTTCCCAAGACTTTACAAAGGTCTATACAACAACTACCACTTTAGTTTGAGAATCCACCACATAAACAAACCTTTTAATCTCACATAGTAAATATGGATGCTAGTAAATGTTAAACCATGGTATAAATCAGTATAGCTATATTATACAAAGGTTGGTGGTTGGTTCAGATGTTTCTGCTATTTGACTTATAATAAGGTGCATGACCCGTAAGGAGTAGTGTTAGAAAAGGATAATACAATTTTGGAGCTTACGTTATAAAGTTTAGAGTGTGAAAGGCTCTTGATCTAACAGAAACAACTGCTTTAGTTATCTGCCAATTTCATTCTGTCTTCAATTTTGTTGTTGCAGTTGGGACTTCATTTATGCAGAATATGTTGTGGTTGCTGGATATCATCATAGGTCAATAGTTTGGCAGGTATACTATTCTTTGTTGCCCCTTCCTATCATGTCTGCTTACTTTTGTTGGTGATGCAAAATAGCATGATGGTGTTTCTAACTATCTAAGTTACCAAACTTCATCTTAACATATACTTGCTTTGCTCTTGCCATTGATGAGCCAAAACGAGTTCAAACTTAATAGTAGAAGGAGATTGTGAATTGAACAAATAAAATATAACAATGTTTGCCTTGACTTATACTGTACTGTTAATTGATACCCTGGTTATGTGATTTTATATTAAAAATTAAATCCTGTTTCAATTCTTTTCCTCTTGGTCCTCTTGTTTAGTACTAATTACTAAATGGCTACCTGTCATGGGTTGCTTTGGCGTAGGAATGCAATTTAACTATTTTACCCATTGTCAAAAATTGATACAGATAGCCGAGGATTATTCCCATTGCCGGTTCTTAATTCGTCTACCAGGATACTGTCCAAGTATGTTGGTTTCATATATTTTCTTACTTGAAGTTGAATTATGTGCTTGAATCTCTTCAATATCTATATGGTTTACTAATTTAAATGATAAACTCTATGAAAAAATATCACCTGAAGTGCCTGCTTTTAGAGATGTGGTTGATGTACCTTTGGTTGTGAGGAGGCCACGAAAATCACGCAAGGAGGTTCGTAGCCCAGTATCATATTTTTGAATATCATTTTACTATTGCTGTCAACTTTCCTACGTTATTGTTTTTTTCACTATACACAGGTGCGGCAAGAAATGGGTATTAGCGAGGATAAGAAGGTCGTGATACTCAACTTTGGTGGACAAGTGAGTTGAAATCTTTCCATGTGATAACTTAACTCTGCATAATTCACTTATCTTCTTTCATCCATCTTTAGATAATATCCAATATTTGATTTCTTATATTTCAAGTCCCAATATCTCAAGTGGTTACCATCATAAAACGATCCTTATATTCTAATAGCCCGCAAGATAAGCATGTAAAACTTTCCATTGGAACATTAAAAAAAAATCAAATATGTGAAATAAATGAGCGATAACGAGGATCCATCGGGGATCAACATCCATCATGGGAGCATATTGGGTAGAAACGAGGGCAATATAATCTCGTCTGTTCTCAACATCCATAAATGGTAGCAATCGGAATGAGAATGATGGACACAAGCACATGTCGGACCTTGACATCCATAACCAATATACCAAAGGGGTACTAAAAGAATAACATAAGACTGAAATAGAAACATAGCGGAAAATAACAAAATGTAACAATCCTAGATACCTACTTTTCGGATAAAAGTCACTTGTCTTAAATTTCACAAGTCCTATTTATATCCACCAATTAGAAGAATACACATCAAATAATATAAAGGAGATTACTATTTGCACCCTTATGAATGTCAGAATCAGATCGATTCATGCATTGGGAATGTAAAAAGCAGGATATGATGTTGATGCGAAAAGCACTTGTAGGAGTGCATTTAGCAATATATAGGAGTGTAGTTAGCCTCGCCATCAGATTATTATAGCTATGTTCTTCAGTATTTTTGTAATTCCTTTTGGGACCACATTACACGTGTCTTTCCGAGGGCAATTTGTTATAGAAATTCTTGAGGGATGTTTACAGTTTAACGGGATATAACTATATAAGGAATTGTGGGTCTGTTTTGGGGTTTTGAATGCGCAAAGAGCAATCCGAACAACAGAGTTGTTCTGCGTGTTAGCTAAACTCATTGTTAGCTGTTCTATCAATTATAGCTTCAAGATCAAAAATCAAGATTCCCATGGAAGCCCATTGTACCCGTTTGGTCGGCCTTTCTTCCGTCGAACTTCAAACTGATTACATGCCTCCTCATCATATAAGTCGCCAAACTGGGCTGCTCCTCCGTTGTTCAAACTGATCACATGCCTTTCTTCCCATTGTCACCAGCATCGAGATCGTTGCTTGGGTGCCGCTGATTTGACACTGTGAGACCACCCTCCCAATTTTTGTGTACAATCCCACGATCTACATACTTGTAAATGTATTTTATTATCGTTAGCCTTTAGCTTACGCCTTGTTCTCGAGTTTAAAAATTAAGGGAAAGAAAGGGAATGGGAGGAAAGGAAAAGAAAGGGAAGGGGAGGGTTATCCCTCCAAATCATCCAATTTTTTGGAGGAAAGGGAAGGATAACTTTCAAGAGAAAAATAAGAGAGAGTTATCCCCTCCAAATCCCTCCAAATCCGTTCCTTTCCTTCCTTTAAAAAAACTCGAGAACACACATTTGTTACTTTCCTTAGAAATCCTTCCCTTTCCTTTTTTTAAAAAAAACTCGAGAACATAGAGTACAACCATTTAAACCTCTATCTAGTAATAGAGTTTTAGAATACTATCAAGCATGAACCTTTTTTGAACTGCTCAACTTGATATACCAGAGCGCTTGATAGGGAATGCCTCAACTTGAAGAAAAATGCAAGCCTCTATTTAGCATGTTTGTGCATTACATTGATCAGTATGCCTAGAAAATTGTGTGAAAAGCATGATATGTTTCTATTTTGTTACTCAAAGAGTTAAAGGGTTGTGGCGTAGTGGTTGAGCCCCTTGGATGTGGTGAAATAAATATCCCATCAGCCTAGGTTCAATTCCAGGCGTATGCAGCAATTGTGGCCACTGAGTTTATATGGTCACAATTTTCTTTGCCGGGATTAGTCTGGGCATAGCCTTGGACACCCTTCAAGACAAAACTTCGAAACTGGGTAAGGGTTCATAAAAAGGAACCACTAAGCATGCCTGGCATCGCAGCTTGGTTGGTTATTTCTGTTTGTTATACTTCTTTGTTGACTTCACTCCGTGCTATCTGATATTTATATCATCTGGTTTCATACTTCTGCAATGCATGAAAATGCAGACAATAGGTTGGAACTTAAAAGAGGAGTTTCTGCCTCCTGGTTGGATCTGCCTGGTATGCTTCTTTATCCTCTTTGACGTCTTCACATTTCCATCCACCGCAAAAGGATATCTTTGTGCCAAAAGTTCTATGGTTCAGGTTTGTGGGGCACCTGATGAGCAGGAGCTTCCTCGCAATTTCTGGAAGCTGGCCAAAGATGTGTATACCCCTGATGTCATGGCTGCATCTGACTGTATGCTTGGTTGGTGAAAATATTTCATTCATTTTATCCCTTTGTTCATGTTGGTGCTTAATTGAATTTTTTTGTATATATGATAAGAAATCAAGCTCCCACGCTCATTAGACTTGCATCGTTACAGGCAAAATTGGATATGGAACATGTAGTGAAGCCTTGGCATACAAGTTACCTTTTGTCTTTGTGCGTAGAGACTATTTCAATGAAGAACCATTTTTGAGAAATATGCTTGAGGTATCAGAAGTATCCACCACTTTAACTTTAATAGGCATACAAGCAATTTCTATATGAGGAAACTAACAAACTCTTCATCAGTATCATCAAGGTGGTGTTGAGATGATAAGGAGGGACTTGCTTGTAGGTCACTGGAGACCATATCTTGAACGAGCAACTACTTTGAAACCTAGCTATGACAGTGGGGTGGATGGTGGTGAGGTATATTCCTCTGCTATGCGAATGTTATGAATTTATTGAGTTATTAGCTAGATGAGCTCTAAGAAACACTTTGACCATTTTTTTGCTTTGGAAGTAGATAGATTACGTCGAAGATTTTTTTTAATAACTTTTTGTCCCTTTTTATTTTACTTTTCTTCGTTGTAATCACTTATGCACTACAATAGCTACTTTCTAAAGACAACTCTTATATTTTCCTAGAATATATGAATTACCTAGCTCACTTGTGGACTAATTTCTTCTTAAATAACTTTAAGTAATTACAATGACTCAATAACATTATCACCCTTTCTGCTATAGAGAATTCTATCTATCTGGTAGACATGAAATGGATGTGATAATTTCAGATTTCCCTCTTTTTGTTTGTCAATTTTCAGCTTTGATTGACGTCTTATTTAATACTTTCTTTAAATTTCAGGTTGCAGCTCGTATTTTGCAGGACACAGCTCATGGAAAGAACTACAGATCAGATAAGGTTGAGGATTTACAAATTTGGAATATGCTTTTGTCACACTTCTGAGCCTAAATGTGTTTGACTGAGATTAGTAGATCTTGTTCTTTGGTACAAGGTGGTAAAATGAACATGATGACCCCTCCACCCTCTTTACATGTTTCTAGTTCAACTTTAGTATCTTCATTTTAGGTCAGCGGAGCAAGGAGATTGCGTGATGCCATAGTGCTTGGATTTCAATTACAAAGAGCTCCTGGAAGTGATATTAGTATCCCAGAATGGTATGCTAATGCTGAGAACGAACTAGGTTTTCGTACTGGATCACCAACTGCATCTAGTAGTTGTAATGCTAGCTTCAGCCAGAATTCGTGAGTTCATTTTTCTCTTTGCGAGTTCAGTGAAATTGTATATTAACGAGTGATTAACTGCTCAAACCAGCATGCTTGGATTTTTGCTGCAAACAAATTATGGTTCTTGTGCAAAAAAAGCTACATTCTGCATGATCGAGTGATTTTCGAAGAGAGAGGCCATGCACAATAGTGTTTTTTGCATTCACATTTCCTCAGTTTCTCCAAAACCAGTCATATTCTATCATGAGTTCAGTGTTCCTTTTGCATTTTTGCAACGATAATGTTGTTATGCGAATTCAAGTATGATGGTTGGAAAACTAAAATCACTGGTATATTAATTCAACAGCTTGATTCTCTATCAATTGATACCTTTTTCTTATTATACTTCCGTTTTCTAGAGTTTCTGATGACTTCGACATTCTTCATGGAGATGTAATGGGTCTTCCAGACACCATTAACTTTTTGAAGAGTTTGGCAGAACTACATGAATCAAGTGTCTCTGATAATACTTCAGAAAAGCACCAGATACGAGAGCGTAAGGCTGCTGCTGCTCTCTTCAATTGGGAGGTCTGTATGCACTTAATTTAGGTTGGAAATCAATTCTCCATGTTGACAATGATTTTTTCTTCAATTGTGGCCTTTGATGCCTTGTGTCAAAAATAGGTTATTTACGATAGTTTAAAGGGCTGCCACTGATTTCTATATATACCAACACACTCGAACACCAAAAATCATTCTTTTCACAAACCAGATTACCTTAAGGCTTCTTGTTATTCTTGAAATCTCACTAGTTCATCCGGGATATCACCAACCGTGCATTGTTGATAATCGTATTAGATATGTTGCTTTATCATATCCCAGGAAGCAATTTGTCAAAAACCCATAGCACACTTGGTGGGGGGTGAAATTGCTTTAAGGACAAAGATCACTCGCCTTGAAAGGAAGAAGTAGTACTGCTTATTTCCTTTATCTAGCCATTTAGTACCCAAAAACAACATTAGCTCCTAAGAGAACCAATGACAAGAACTCCTTTATGTTCACCACTGCAAATTGATAGGCAACTTGGAGTGTAATGTTATGTCATGAATTAAAGAGGCTGATTGTGCGATGAAAGAGTGTGATTTGGCAAATCTTGGAATGCTCACCAAACAAGACGATATAACATATACTTTTAAGTTTTTTCAATTTTAACTAGTTCTTATTTCCTTCTTGAGGAAGTTTAGTCTTCTCGGTGTAATGCTTACTCATACAGGAAGACATATATGTGGCAAGAGCACCTGGAAGATTGGATGTAGTTGGAGGAATTGCAGACTACTCTGGAAGCCTTGTTTTGCAGGTAAAGCTTTCTCTTGTCGCTGTAATTTTTTTATATCCATTCTATTAAATGAATATTTCTGAGAATATCATTTACATCCAGATTTGATGATCTCATGGTGCTCAATCAATTCATTATTCATCATTTCATCTCCTTCTCTAAGTTTAATTTTGTGCTGACAATGTGAATGAAAACACTGCCTAGATTCTTAGCATAATCTCTTTTTGAGTCAAATTAGATGAGAATAACACCCTGAATATGATTATTGAACCCCTATTTTTGTGTCCTAAATTCACTAACATATTATGTTAACATTTCATGCATTCTTCTTCTTTCTTGAAAGTTGTACCTTTTAGAAATGTTAGCTGATGCTTTTATTCAACTAACATGAAAAAATATATATTAAATTTTGTCTTCTTGTCATCTTGAGTTATTTTTCAAACTTCCCATCCTCTTTGTTTCCTGGTATTGAAGGGGAAATTTTAGTTGATTTAGTATATTAAGATGATGTCCTTAGCATATGCTGTTTTAGAAAATAGAAATTCCATTATGCTCACTCAGATCTACCCCCGTGTAAACTATATCAGTTCTTTAATGTGATGGTTTTGGTACCAAAGATATATATTTTTCTGTTCATAGAAGCAGTTAAATCCCAACAGTAATAGTTGCTGCTTGCTTAACTAAATACTTGATAGATGAAGAAGGATTTTACTATATGTATGATTTTCTATTTTATTTATGTATCTTTTCTTTGAGAAAATGAAATATCTTGCAGATGCCCATTAGAGAAGCATGCCATGTTGCTGTGCAAAGGATTCAACCAGGTAAACAGAGGCTCTGGAAGCATGCACAGGCTCGACAGCAAGCCAAAAAACAAGAACGAGCACCTGTGCTCCAGATTGTAAGTTTAACTAATCTTTTACGGATTGTACATGTTCTAATAAGTTGGAGAAAGTGTTTCAACACTACAAGAAAATTGTCCCTTTTGGCAGATGAATTAGAGAAGGTCAAAGCCCATCGATAAAGTGGTCAAAACCAAGAGTAGAAATCAGCCTTTTCTGACGAATAAACTATTCAAAATGGTTCAGATCAATAAGAAAAACCTACTTTCTCAAATCTCATGAACTGTTAATGTGGGTTTGTGAGATCAAAGGGAGCATACTTTTTTTTTTTGGAATATTTGGAAGCCTATAGACATTATAAATATGGAATGGATCACTGAAACTGGATAACTTTCTGCCTATTGCATCAACTAAAAGTTAAAACTTGGTAAATATATGTATTTTCTCAAGTGTTTGACCGTTGCAGGTATCATATGGGTCGGAGTTAAGCAATCGTGGTCCAACATTTGACATGGACTTATCAGATTTTATGGATGCTGGACAACCAATTTCATACGAGAAGGCAAAACATTTCTTTTCCCAAGATACATCACAAAGGTGTTCCTTCTTCAGTTTCCCTTGTTGTTTCTCACATTTCAGAGATATGTTAGACTAATATGGTTTTTTATAGATGGGCTGCATATGTTGCTGGTACCATTATTGTTTTAATGAAAGAACTAAATATGCGCTTTGAGAGCAGCATCAGCGTGCTGGTATATCAGTGAATCCACTTCTAAAGCTTTTGATGTTTATTGGATGTCAGTCTTTTAGAATATTATGCAGACGGTTTTGACGCTTGGTTGAATAAATAAACAGGTTTCTTCAGCTGTTCCAGAAGGCAAAGGTGTTTCTTCTTCTGCCTCTGTGGAGGTAGCTACCATGTCTGCTATAGCTTCTGCTCATGGTAATTCTGATGCTTTTCTTCCACCGTTAATATATCTATATATAATAAATAACTGGGCTGCCATGTGTCGTCGTCCGGTGAGTCGGTTTCAGAATTTTCCCGCCTAAACATGCACCTGGATGCATTTTACACTTTCAGTTCATTTAGGCTTATCTGATTGACACATGTCATTTTATTAAAAGAACAAGATAATCCCACTAATTTAGTATTTTAAAAAAAACAAGATAACCATTGAGTTATAAAAAACTTATTGTTAATTAAATTCTAATTTGAATTGTTCAAGTTAATATTTGCATAATAAAATATAAAATATAATCAAGATAATTATTGAGTTTTAACAAAATTATTTTGACTAATTAATTTATTTTGACATTGTTCAAGTTAATATTGCATTGCATATAAACTCATAAAACCATAAAACCATAAAAATGGGATCGAGTGATGGAGAATAAAACTGACACGAAACAAGATTATTTAGTGAAGTCCTCAATAGCCTAAGATGTTTTGTGCCGCATCGCGCACGTACATATCTAGTTAATTATATATATGTGTGTGTGTGAGAGAGAGAGAGAAACAACAAGCAAACTGAAGAAGGAACACCTAAAATATGTACTTTCACGTTGAAACTTGATTCATTTCTAACCAGAAGGCCAAGGATTCGAGTCATAAAAACAACCTCTTCAGATTCAAAGGATAGGTCACATACAAAGATTTCCCTCGCTAACCCTCACAAAACCGAGGAGCCATACTTCCCTAGGATCACCCTATGATTTACACAATTGTATGCATATTTATCATATATAAAAATGATGCACCACAATGGAAAATTTGAGATGTATCTCATCTTTGCATCCCAGGAAAAAATATCGGTCCAAGGGAACTTGCTTTGCTCTGCCAAAAGGTATAAATACTTGNTATGATTTACACAATTGTATGCATATTTATCATATATAAAAATGATGCACCACAATGGAAAATTATGTCGTTGGAGCACCATGTGGTGTAATGGACCAAATGGCTTCTGCTTGTGGTGAAGCAAATAAGCTCCTTGCAATGGTTTGCCAGGTACATTACGTTTATTAATTTGAAGAAAATCATTTATCATGATATTTACCATGATCATAAGATAATGTGGTATCAAAATCTTGTGCAGCCTGCTGAGGTATTAGGGCTGGTGGATATTCCTATTCATATCCGTTTCTGGGGAATCGACTCTGGTATAAGGCACAGGTATTCAAGTCTCAATTTCTCCTATCAAGTAGATTGAATCCAAAATCACATTTTCATTATAAATGGGATCTTGCATTATAAAAATGTCAAGTAGCAATGATCTTGTTACTCAAATATTTCCATTGTCTGTTTGAGATATGTCAAGCTCTTTCTTCGGCCATAGCACATTTCTATTAGTCAAAATCTTGATGATGATAGACACTTCAGAAGATGCATTCACCTATGCTTTGATATTATTCAGCAATGTTCGCATCACGTGCCTTTGATGATCAAAATTTGCCGTCTATGCTTCAGTGTCGGGGGTGCTGATTATGGATCTGTGAGAATAGGAGCGTTCATGGGCCGAAAAATTATCACGTCTATCGCATCTGCTATGGCTTCACAGGCATCTTCAAACAGTAATGGGGCTAACCCTGAGGAGTTTGGGCAGCATGACATTGGCCTGCTTAAGGCTGAAGCCTCTCTTGATTATTTGTGCAATCTCCCCCCCCACAGGTATGTATTTTTCCATTTATTTGTGTAAATTCATATCATTTTGCTTTCTTTATTCTACTTGTGAGTAATAAACGTAAAAGAAGGAAACTAGGTATTAGATAGACATTTCAAGCTCAAAGGAAATGGTTGCATTTCTTTCTAAGGCTTATGTTATTATGGATAAGCGATCCTTAATGATGCTTTTATCGAACCATCAGTCTTCATTAATTTCATGACTTCAATTGTGTAGCATCGATTAGTTTGTAAGTTTCTTATTGATTCATTGCAGATATGAACATATATACGCCAAGAATCTACCAGAGTCGGTGTCTGGAGAAGAGTTTTTGAATAAGTATAAGGATCATAACGATTCAGCCACAGTGATCGATGGGAAATGTGTTTATGCAGTCAAAGCAGCTACTAGACATCCCATATATGAGAATTTCCGCGTGAAGGTTGTTAGTTAGTTTGAATTTTCCTCTTTTTCTCTTTTTTTCATTTTCATTTACATATATGTTCTCTTTCTATATATGCATATAATCTTCAATTAAAACAACAATGTGGGCAGGCCTTCAAAGCACTACTAACATCATCCTCATCAGAGGATCAACTGGTTGCTCTTGGAGAACTATTGTATCAGGTACTTCTTAGAGCCTTTTCTGTTAACAGCTTAACGAGCTTAACGGTACTCACAACTTGCTATACATGACTGTTTGTAGATATGAGAATCCATTGAGCATTCTATTTAAGATAGAAAATATGTTTTATGCTGAAATATGAGAATAATAATTATTATGCATGCAGTGTCATTATAGCTACAGTGCATGTGGATTAGGGTCGGATGGGACGGATAGGCTTGTTCAATTGGTGCAAGAAATGCAACACAGTAGATCAACGCCCACAGAGGGAACGTTGTACGGGGCAAAGATCACTGGTGGTGGATCTGGTGGCACCATTTGTGTCCTTGGCAAGAATAATGCGCAAAGCAGCCAACATATCACTCAGGTTAGTTTACCCTTAACTGAAACACACACACACACACACACAATAGAGAGAGAGAGAGAGGGCTTCAAATGAGAAGTAGATAATCCTAACCAAAATCCGGTAAGCATTTACCCGTTGGTCAACATTTGTGGCTTTGATTGTGAAGCATCGGATAATTCCTCGCATGGTGTGCTAGAATCAATTCCATCTATGTTTGATATTCCATAGAATCGATTCTGCCTTCTTAATCCTAGTGAATTCACGCATCTCTCAACGGTATCTGTTCTGGAAATTGTTCCAGTCTACTGTTCGATTGTGCCATCATCGAACTGCCCTCCATGTGCTGTGTGTGCGTGTAAAAACAG
>LUCG01186665.1:0-13206 GCA_001633085.1 Carthamus tinctorius | reverse complement strand
TTTGTTATCTTTCACTATAAAAACAACCCTAAATTTACAACTATTCCATCCAAAACTTAATTGATCTATTTTTCGAATCCTTTCACTTCATCAAATGGCTCGTGTTTTTGCCTCCATCATGCTTCTTACTCTCGGTTTCTCAATGGTAATGGCAACGGACCATAGCTCGCTTCAAGATTTCTGTGTTGCTGACCCAAATGGCCAAGGTACAACGATTAACCTATTCAGGGTTTTTTATCTTAATATTTTGGTTTGTATTTCAATGTTATAATTAATTATGTTTTTATGGCAGTTTTGGTGAATGGAATGACTTGCAAAAACCCGAGTTCTGTTCAAGCTAGTGATTTCTACTTTGGTGGGATCCACATGATGGGAAACACCTCAAATGCGGTGGGGTCCAGGGTGACCCCGGTTTCTGTGACTCAGTTGGCTGGACTCAACACTCTTGGAATCTCGTTGGCTCGTATTGATTACGCACCATGGGGGATCAACCCACCTCACACACATCCTCGTGCTTCTGAAATCTTGGTTGTGTTGGAAGGCAGTTTGGAGGTCGGGTTTGTCACATCCAACCCTGAAAACCGTCATATTTCCAAAGTGTTGTATAAGGGTGATGTTTTTGTTTTCCCCGTTAACCTCGTACATTACCAAAGAAACAATGGGAAGACGAATGCAATTGCGATTGCGGCATTAAGTAGTCAGAACCCCGGTGTGATCCCGATTGCAAATGTGGTTTTTGGCCCTAAACCAGATATATCAACTGATATTCTTGCCAAGGCCTTCCAAACTAGTGATGATGTTATCAGCGACATTCAGTTCAAGTTTTAGAATGGTATGGGGTTGGAAAATCATCAAAAAGCAAGCAAGGCAGTTTACGATTAATGACAAGATTGATTTTATGTTATGTTTTGTTTCTAATATACATTTGTTTGTGTTAAATTGTTCACTTCTACATTTAAAAAGCAAAATGTTAATTTGAACTAAAAGTATTGATTATTATGAATTTACTTAACTTGAATTATATCAACCAATGGAATTTGTTAACTCGTTAAACCATTCAATAATTTAATATAGTCAATGATATTGTTATTCTTTTTCTTTCTACTTAAGTTTTTTATAATAAAAAAAAACAAAAATAAATGTATAATTTTTTTTTTTTGCTTTGTAATAACACTGGCTAAAATTATTATTCATTTTTTCTAATAATATTAGTAATATGTGGATTTAACGTATTTAGATCTGTCAATTTTTAGTAAAGACAATGAGAGACTAGGAGGTGCGGTCGTTTTCTTAAAGGAATTGTAGTTAATAAAGATGATTAGAATATTTACTTTGTGTTCTCAAAATCCTTTTAGGAAGAAAAAGAAAGAAAATAGAGGAAAATGTAAGAAAAGTAAAGAAGAAACTCGTGTTCTTAAAACTCTTTTAGAAGAAAAATAAATGCTCTTTTAGAAGAAAAATAAATGGTAACCGAAAAAAACTAATGATAAGTTTCTCTAAAAAACTCTTTTTTTCATAATGGTTTCTATTCTTCCTCCAAAAACTTTTTTCATTTAGTCCAATTAAATAAAGGGTATTTTAATAAACAATAAATAAACATTATTTCTTATTATTATTTTTCAGTTTTGGTCTCTAACAGCATTGGAGGAGATTTTTTCTTTAAAAAAAATAAAACTAAAAAGTATATTCTTGGAGCAAATAAAACATCCTTAGTAAATTGTTGTTTTCATCCTTGAGATTTATTCAAAGTTGTTATTTTTATCTCTTATATTTTTAAAATCATGATTTTTTGTTTGTATAATTTACAATTCATTGTTAGTTTTTTTCTATTATTTTTGTTTTTATGTTATCAAATTTGGAGGAAAATAAAATCAAAACAAAAAAATATGAAAATAAGAAAGAAAATAATTTTTTTATTTACGTTATTGAGAGTAAAGAAAATAGTTGTCCATTTTCTTCATTATGAGAGGAAATAAAAATAATATATAATCCTTACAAATATATCATGTAGAGATGTAGATCATTTAAAATAAAAAATCAAATAGTTTTGTAATTTTTGGCACCTTTGGTTTGTTTATATGATTTGTAATTATTATTATTTTTATTATTGTAGTTTAGAAATTACAAATAGTATTTTTGTAGTTTAGAAATTACATTTTTTGTGTATATGATTTGTAATTGTTAAAAGTGAAATTTGTATAGGGACGAAAATAAAATTAAGTTGCAAAATATAAAGACAAAAACTAAATTTTCAAAACCACAGGGATTAAAGTGGTAAGTTTTAATAAACAATAGGGACATAAATCGTAATTTTCTTTTCTATATATATCTCACATTCCCCCCATTCCACTCGAATCTTCAACCCACGAGGGGGTCTCCCGCTCCCTCCCGCCGGCGCCGTTTTCCGGCGTATTTCAACCTCTTGCCACCGTTTTTTCCGGCGTAATTAACCTCTTACCACCGTTTTCCCGGCGTACTCAATCTCCCTTACACCATTTTACGGCGATCCAAACCCTAACCCTAACCCTAACCCTGGCACCTATTTTCCGGCGATCCTAACCCTAACCCTAACCCTGGCACCTATTTTCCGGTGATCCTAACCCTAACCCTAACCCTAACCCTGGCACCTATTTTCCGGCGAACCCAACCGCCCTAACACTGTTTTCTCGGCACCGATTTTCCGGCAGAGATGGCCATCGGCCGGACTAAGCCGGTTAACCAGTCCAGCGTGAACCGGTCGGAAACAGTACCATTCCGACCGGTGACCGGTCCCAGCTTAGCCGGTCCGTCCCAGGCCGGTTATGGTTCAACTCTAAGAATGGTCAACCGGTCCCTTTTAACCGACTATTATATTTATTTTTTAAATTAACAAAAAAATTATAAAACTAACTCAAGGGTAGGAATAATTTAAGTGTATAAACTTCTATGTAGGAATAATAAATTCGAATACAATAACGAGAATGCGAGAATTGTTAAATTTTTTGTTGTTTGAAACACAATAAAAGGGCTAAAAATGGGAAAAAAAAAACAAAACAGCCATATGACATTTAAAAAAAATTGAATTATAAAAAGATCAGGCTGGATTTAGGGTCAGGGTCTGGTCTTAACAGGCCTTTCGATCAGGCATTGGCCATAACCGGTCTAAGTTATAACCGGTCCCTTGTTTTACCCGAATACCCCAATCATTCATAACCGGTGGGTTCGTAAACGGTCCACCACCGATCCTTGCGTAACCGGTTGGCCGGCGGTCCAAGTCCCAGTTAACCAGCGGTCTCGAACTGGTTATTTCCCAGCGGGCCAACCTCGACACCGCGTTTCTAACATACCCAATCCCTCTTACACGTTCTTCCTCTGGCGGACCCAGAGGCCCCGGACCCTAGCGTGTCGTACCCTACATCACCCATAGTGCTATATAAATAATTAATCAAGTTGAAAAATCTTTATACAATACTTATTACGGTTGAATCTGAATTCGGGCCATTTGAAGCCAGATGTCTTTTAATACCATATGTTTAATGTATTTGTTTAGTTCTCGATTGATATATGAAACTAACCTATAATTAGATTTATTATAATTATGTTACAATTGCAAGTGTAATTAACTATTTTTTTTAGAAGGTTCATCTGGGTTTTGCCCAGACTACATCCTTGGCAATTTTTACCGAGAGCTAAACATGCTCTCTTGGAATTAATACTCAGTGGCCACCAATTGCGCACGCATGGATTCGAACCCGGGTGGGAGCTACCACCCATTAGGAACTTACCACTATGTCACACCTTGGTGGTTAATTAACTTTTTTTGTTTACATGAATCTTTAATTTTTTTTATGTCAGAACCAAATGGATTCATACTCTCACCTTTTCTTTGAATGCCCTTTTTCAAAGGAACTCTGGAAGCCGGTTACTAATGATGTTGCTTGGAGATCGTTTCCAAGTACTTGGGATGCAATTGTGATGTGAGCACGGTCCCGAAAACCTTTGAACGTAAGCTACTTCTCTTGGCGGCTTTGTATGGCATTTGGTGTGAACGAAGTAGAAGATTATTCACGACTGAAAAGCGGTCAGTCAACCAGATTGCTTCTCACATTTTAGGATGGCTTGGAAGAAGTACCGCCGAGGTGTTCTGATTGGCGATGATGGTTTGTAACTTACAGTGGTCTAGGTTGTTTTGGTGTTTTAGTTGGGTTTTTGTGGTTTAGTTCCCGTTTTCTTCTTTGTTTGCGTCCGTTTGCCTCTGCACTTTCTGGCTCTTGGTTGCTTGGTACGGTTGTAGTCTTTATTTGTATTGTTTTGCCGTTTGGCGTTGGACGTGGCTTTAAGTTATGCTTGTTTTTCTTGTTGCTTTTATAAAATTGCTTTTTTTGCCAAAAAAAAACATTGTTTCTATGTTTTCATTATGATTTTACTTCGTTTAAACTCAACGGTAGGGGTGTTCAAAAACTCGACAATCAGATCAATTCAATATAACCCAATGTGAAATATCCACACTCGAAACAACCTGATGTTTAACTGAGTTGTAAAATCTTCAAACCTATGTATTGTGTTGAAATCAGGTTACGATCATTTGAACTCAACTTAACCCGACTCGATATCCTTTTTATTTCTTTGATTTAATATGATTGTTAATTCTTTAATAATATATACATTACACAATTACATTATCACGTACCATCTACATATATTTTCAATATGTTATCTATCTCTAATTTCTCTATATAACTTCTTCAATATTGTGAACATATATATGCAAATTTAGGAAAATTGTTCAATGGGATAATTTTAAGATTTTAAGATTTAATAAACATGGTATTGAAGTTAAGAAAAAAAGGAACTATGAGTATAGGAAACAATTTATTCTAGGTTAAAGGAATATTTTGATGTACCAAAATATCAGCCCTATTAATGTGACCAACCTATACTGTTTAGGCCGTGTCAGATAGGGTTGAGATTTTTCATACCGAGAAAATTTGGTTGAATTGTTCAAATGACTTCAATCTACCTGAACAACCAAACCCAACCATGAGCACCCTATTCGACAGCTTAACTTTAGTATAAAACGATGTATCAAAATTTCTATGCGACCAAATTAGCTTGCAATAGTTTGGTTGGATCGAGTTAAGATTTTTCGCTTGGCTATTTATATATCTTCAACACCACTAACATTAACCTGAATACAACCCTACTAGATAATTTATGATTATTTAATTATTATCTTCTTATCATCACATTTGATATATTAATTATTTACGAAAGTATAAGAGATCAAAAGCAAACGTAATAAGATGTTTCGTCAACCCAACTTAAACAAACCCATTTTAAAACATATTTTAGTTTAACTTGAACCCATTTTTATATATTATCTAGTATGTAAATTAAATAGATAAATATATGGTGTTTGATTTGGTTTTATCCAAGAGTTGGCATTGGATGAGTTTTCTCTAGGAGCTATTTGCTAGGTCAAAAGATTTAACAATATTTGAGCTACCAAATCTTGTTTACTTGGTGGTATTATGTAAGATAGAACGTTTCAAACCATACTCGAATCATTTTTTAACCCGTTTAAAAAACGCAGGTGTTTGATCAAAATTATTGTTCTCTGTTATCTAATTCATTTTAGAATAAACTTTTCTAAATGTCTTTTTAAAAGAGCCTTTTATATATAAATCAAGGTTAGGTGGTTCCATATGGGTTGGATAACATGTTAAAATAAGTGGAACCCTTTTGAACCTAATATAAACATGTGTGACAATCAAATACAAACATCATATTAGGAAATAACTGAAATACTCATAGAAGATTACAAAGTACATTTATTACGATCATTGCCTTATATTAGCCAAGGGGATATTTGTTTACATCTTAATAGTTCCGTTAAGAGGTAGTCTCTGAATTGCTAATAGGTAAATCTTGTTTGGTAAAATATTTTTTTGCCTCTTAATGGTTCTAAAACCCTCTGAACGGTTTTGTATCTTGGGTCGCCCCCTTAACCATTCAACGTCCTGATTTCATTCTTAACAATTACTAATCAACCATATTTCATATTGCGCTATATCAGAAGAAGAGTCTGCTAATCATTCTGACCACTTAATCATCCAGCATAAAACCATTCAACAACTGGCAAAGAGCGCCCAAGAAGAAAAACATTTATGAAACCAAATATTCATCAAAACAAGATTGACGGTTAAGATTTATTTGTATGGTTTGCAACATTTATATATTGTTTTTATTTGAAACTCTCTCTCTCTCTCTATCATTGTGACAAAAGGTATTATTGATATGATATTGTAATCCATCACGTATAATACACATGTGATACTAAATCAGTGTCACAAATGACTTGACGCGACTTAGGTCACGTGCTAAGTCGTCCGCAACCACTAGGTGCCCTTACGTGTATTCTCACATGTGATAAAAGTGTTCTCACGTTTTCGTAAAATAAAGTCGTTCTAGTTTGAAACTCGACTTTTATATATATATATATATATATATAAGTGAGTTCATACGAGAATATTAACTAATTAAGAAAACAAGAAAACAAACGTTAATGTAAAAATCATATATGATCCACGTGCAATGTCATACTCGATTCATGCAACTTTGCCGAAGTTGCTCGTGTCCACTTTTTTCCTATTAATGTAAAATCACATATGANTGAATTTTCATATATATATATATATATATATATATATATAGTTCATTATCTAGCCAATATGTTCAAGAATCTAGTCAAACAATCACCAAACAAACACAAATACCAACTCTTGTGCAATATGACTCTTTCAATGATATAGGACGGCAGTTGGCCTTCCTACTTCATTTCTTTCACTATAAAAACAACCACCACCAAGTCCATATCCATTTCAAAATTATCCGATTGATCCATTAATGGCTCGTGTTTTCGACTTGTTTACGCTTTTCGCTCTCGCGTTTTTGATGGCTATGCCTACCAAAAGCAGCCCGCTTCAAGATTTTTGCGTTGCAGACACTAGCGATCACGGTATTGTATATAATCATGTTTACAGAATGCCTTATTCCCGACCCGTAAAAGCCCGAAGCCAAGGGCCTAGCTAGGCTTGGTGGAAGTTCTTTTTCTTTTCCAATAAAAACGGGTAGAAAATCCCGATTGAGCCTATTTTTCATACCCAAACCCCAAGCTCTTTTTTCTCTTATGAAAAATAGGCTTGGATAATCCATTTGCTTATTGAAAACGGGTTTGGAAAGTCTTGTGTGTCTCTTGCGTTTCATTCCATTTTTCTAAATCTGTGTTTTGTTTTTTATGTTATAATCGAGTTTTCTTTTTTCATGGTAGTTTTTGTGAACGGATTTGCTTGCAAAAACCCGAGTTTGGTAGAAGCGAACGACTTCTACTTTAGTGGATTACACATGAGGGGAAACACCTCGAATCCGGTCGGATCCAGGGTGACACCGGTTTTCGTGGACCAGCTGCCAGGACTCAACACTCTTAGAATCGCAATGGCTCGTGTCGACTACGAACCATGGGGACTTAACCCACCTCATTTTCATCCTCGTGCCACTGAGGTCTTGACTGTCGTGAAAGGCACTCTTGAGGTCGGATTTGTCACATCAAACCCTGAAAACCGTTTTATCACTAAAGTACTGCACGAGGGTGATGTTTTCGTTTTCCCAGAGAGACTTGTACATTTCCAAAGAAACATCGGAAACACGAATGCATTTGGAATTTCAACCTTGAGTAGCCAAAACCCTGGCATAGTCACAATTGCAAACGCGGTTTTTGGTTCACAACCGGATATATCAACCGATATTCTTGCCAGGACCTTTCAAACTAGCACTGACGTGATTACTAACTTGCAGACCAAATTTTAGACCGTAAAATAAAACTTCTTCCAAGTTTTTATATAAAAAGCTTATTAGATAGATGGGGCATTGTTTGATTTGTTCTATTCCTATTATATTTGTACTTATTTTATTATATACATTTGTACATCATGTCATGTGTTTGTTTTGTTTTATTCAAAAAGTAACAAAATGTTATTAAATAATATATGTTTCTTATTGTATAGAGCATGATTACAATAACATTATATTATTTTGCACCTCCTATTTAATGCGATAACTAAACTCGGACTACATATAAGTCATGTCGTAAATTAAATGTCTAAAATACCCTTTAGAGTTTTATAACGAATGTGGGGCACCAAAAATATCCTCATCAACATTTTGTAACGATTTTATTTCCATCTTTACAGAAATACAGAGTTTCGGATTCAGAAAAGATAGCAAATGAACGAACGTTAATCATCCAAACAATATATATTTCCTTTCCTCCGTATCTATAAGTATATATACCCTTCCGTAGAAAAAAAGAATACGCGAATTTTTACGTGTATCTACGGACGGATATTTCGTTAGGTTTTTTTTTCCTGTATTTCCGTTAGACGAACGTGTCAACTTTGGTGAGTACGAGGAGGGGGAGGAGATACCCGTGTTTTTATCCGTCTGAGCTTCACTCCCATGCTTTGCGCGGAGAGAAGCTGGGGGTTGATGCAAGTGGGACCGAGACAACTCCTCAGACCGTTGTTGAACCAACACGATCGATACATGCCATACTCCTTAAGAAAATACTCCAAAGGAATCAACATTGAATGAGGTTGTTCTTCTGTTACAATTGATCCACAAGACTGTACCTGTAGATACAGATACCGGTTAAATGACCTTAAATGAGTTTTCAATTAGCATCATGATCTTAAAAAGACGCTACAAGGTTTGTTTGTAAGTGACTCGATACCCACTACCATATCGAGATATTAATGTGGTTCAATCACTGGGTCTTTTGGATAAACGACCTTAACGGGTTGTTTGGTTGATTTGCCATTAAATCCTGCATGGATAACGTTGTCTGTGTGGAATCATTTGTCTGTATAGATTTGAAAGATTTTTGTTTTGGATGGTTTTTTTATAGATGGAAGAAGCGTGTTTATTAATTGGGAGGGACAGGTTTGGAAAAAGAAAAAAAACTTCGCTTTCTGCATAAAGCTCCCGCCTGAAGCTTACTGATTAAAAGCCACTTTCTATATCAATAAGCCAGTACCAAAGAGTCATATATAGCTGACCAGATAAGTTGGCAGTCCCATTAAGCTCATTAAGTTGCTAACAAACAGACCCTATGTAAAAATTCAATTAGAAGTATGTCCTAAAAAATTAGCTCAATGACCTTCTGACATGCCTAAATTAAAACACTATGCTCTCATGAAAACTTAGAAATGCACTAGAACGGATGGAATGATGGGTTACATCCGAAACCATTCAAAGGAGTCTGCTATTTGACCAAATTACCCTCTGTGACCGGTGAATAGAGGGTAATTTAAAGGGGTATTTTAGACAATTACCGGTATATAAGTTGTGATGTATAACATACCTCAACTAAAGCGCAACATTTTGTGCTGAGGTTTGCAGTCATGTGAAGGGCTTCGGAATGAAATGGAGAGCTGTCCCCAACAAAGATAATTGTTCGGCATTCTAGATTCTTCAATTCTTCCGTGAGGTCGGGTCTCCTACTCATCCGACAAAAAAAAAATTTAAAGTTAGGATCGCAAACTCTCGTAAACAGTTACGCACTCCGTCCCAATTTAAATGTCCACGATGAGAAAAGCACAACGTCCGAGAAATAGTGTAATTATTACCCGTCATAATAGAAAAGTCAATGAATTTCTCCACGTAATTAAGGGGAAAATCAGAAAGTCGGCACTTACATTTGAAAGACAATTTGGGGACATTAAAGAAGAAATGACTATTTTACCCTTCATGGTAGAGAAAATATAATAATTTTCTACACCTCAGAATTAAGGACAATATTGAAATGTAGGCACTTACATTTGAAAGTGGATGATTTTAGGACAAACTAAAATAGAAATATGGACACTTATTTTAATTAACTAAATGGCAATTTTACCCTTTATAATAGAAAAACTAATGAATTTCTCCACCTCATAATTAAGAGCAAAATTGGAAAGTAGATACTTACCTTTGAAAGTAGATCATTTTGGGACGAAATAAGATAGAAATATGGACACCTATCTTAACCAACTAAATGACAAATTTACCCATCATAGTAGAGAAAACGATGAATATCTTCACCTCATAAGGGCAAAATCGGAAAGTAGGTACTTAAATTTGAAAGTAGATGATTTTGGTACAAATTATAAAAAAGATATGGACACTTATTTTGAAACAGATGGAGTATAAACATCGTGCTTATTACCTACTGATTGCTTGAAGATACTGCCCCACATTGATGTTATTTCTCTCATCCAACAACTGTAGGAAGAAAACAAAGCATATTGTTTTAACCATACTAAAATAAACAAGCACGTTCCAAAAACAAATCTAAGGTATTAATCACGTGGATATACTGGGTTTGTTTGGTTTGGTTACATAGTATGATTTAATGGTTGTCATTTATATGATCTACGAATAATGGAGATATGAGTGCGTTTAGTTTATATATCCCATAAAGATACGATCAAGTTTGATTTTTCGAAATGGAGAAATGAAGATGGGACCCACAATATCAATAGAGTCAATAGCATAAGAACTACTACTACTCCCTTCATACAATGAAAATTGAAATATTTCTTGTGTGGGAAATTACCTATTTAACCGTTTACTATTGCTACTTATTGATGCTATTTATTGGAAGGCATTCAAGGAGACTAAGAAAGGTTCCCAGTTTTACTGTTGATACATACTTATTGATGTTATTTGTTGGAGGGTATTTAAGGTATTTTACTACTGTACAAATGAAGAAGTCAAAGAGAGATGGTGTTGTAGATAAAGAGGACTAAGAAAGGTTCCTAGTTTTATTGTTGCTACTTATTGATGTTATCTATTGGAGGGTATTTTTGGTATTTTACTACTGTGAAAATGAAAAAGTCAAAGAGAGATGGTGTCATAGATAAAGGCGACCAGGAAGGTTCCTAGTTTTATCATTGCTGCTTAGTGATGTTATTTTCTGGAGGGTATTTATGGCATTTTACTACCGTACAAATGAAGAAGTCAAAGAGAGATGATGTCATTGATAAACGCTAACTATAATAAGTTCCTAGTTTCATTATTCCTACTTATGGATGTTATTTCTTGGAGGGCATTTTTGGTATTTTTCTGCTGTATAAATGAAGAAATCTAAGAGAGATGGTCGGTCTTACAGGTAAAGGCTAACTAGGATAAGTTCCTAGTTTCATTATTCCTACTTATTGATATTATTTATTGGAGGGCATTTTTGGTATTATACTACTGTACAAATGAAGAAGTCAGAGAGATGATGTTAAGATATAGGCTATTTTTTATAAGTTCCTAGTTTTATTGTTGCTACTTACTAATGTTACCTATTGAAGGGTATATTTGGTATTTTACTTCTGTAAAAATGAAGGTCAAAGAGAGATGCTGTTATAGATAAAGCCTAACTAGGATAAGTTCCTGATTTCATTATTCCTACTTATTGATGTTATTTTTTGGAGGGCATGTATGGTATTTTACTACGGTACAATCATCCAAATGCAGAAGTCAAAGAGAGATGTTATAGATAAAGGCTAACTAGAATAAGTTCCTAGTTTCATTATTCCTACTTATTGATGTTATTTATTGGAGGGCATTTTTGGTATTTTACTGCTGACACAAATGAAGTATAAAGAGAGATGATGTTACAGATAAAAAGGCTATTTTTTATAAGTTCCTAGTTTTATTGTTGCTACTTATTGATGTTATTTATTGGAGAGCATTTTTCAAAGAGAGACGGTGTCATAGATAAAGTCTAACTAGGATAAGTTCCTAGTTTTGATGTTGCTACTTATAATGCTATTTATTGGAGGGCATTTTTGGTATTTTACTTCTGTACAAATGAAGAAGTCAAAGAGAAATGGTGTTACAGATAAAAGCTATATCTTATCAGATCCTAGTTTTATTGTTGCTACTTAGTGATGTTATTTATTGGAGGGCATTCTTGGTATTTTACTATTGTACAAATGAAGAAGCCAAAGAGAAATGGTGTTACACATAACGGCTATTTTTTATTAGTTCCTAGTTTTATTGTTGTTACTTACTAATGTTATTTTTCTGAGGGTATTTTTGGTATTTTACTAATGCACAAATGAAGAAGTCAAAAGGAGATGGTGTTTACAGATAAGTTCCTAGTCTCATTATTCCTATTTCCTACTAATAACTTCCCACCATCGTTTTAAGTTTATTTGTACGTTATTGGGTCAATTTGTCGTATTTGCTAGCCACGCTAATAGAAAAGTTCACCGCTTTGCATTTAGAAAGTATTGAACCTAATCTAAGGTTTGATTCATCATTCATGAAATTTGTAACCCTTTTTCGTAATTGTGGTCGTTAATCAACAGCCATGTTTTACCAAAGTTAAGATTTGTAGTTCATGTCAATTTGCTCTATTACTACGTTATGTCGGACTTGTTGACGGAGTTTTTACTTCACGGATACTTTAGTAAGGTATATTCAGGCTTCTCGCCTTGTAACCTTTTCCTCTAATATCTCTCGTTAACTTATATATTTTTTAATCACAATATTTTTTCGGATTTGTTCGGGAAGTCTGCAATAGTCTAGAGGTCCCAAAGTTGGATGTTGTTCGAGTAAGCAGGTAGGTTAGTTGTTTGGTGATCATTCTTCCGAATAAATTTTTTATACACGAAGGTCTGATTTAGGGGTGTAAACGAGCCAAGCCGGGTCGAATAGCAGGTCATTCAAGCTTAGCTTGAAAAAACAATCTTAGGCTCGAGATTGAGCTCGGTTAACTTTTTTAAAGCCAGGCTTGAGCTCGGATATTTTCTTTAATGTTCGAGCTTGATGCTTGTTTATGAGCTTGAAATTGAGATTGATTAACTCGTTTGTTTACTCGATCTAGATGATTTTTAAATTTTAATTATATAACTTGCAAACATATATATATATATATATATAGAGAGAGAGAGAGAGAGACATGGGATCATGTGAGACCAACATGTTTTCTTGAGACCCATGAGACAAAACTTTTACACTTGAAACTTCACAGCAAAAGACCTTCAAAGTGTTTTTGCTGTGAAGGTTCGGAGTTTTTTTACCTTCACAATGATTTGCTGTGAAGTTTCAAGTGCAAAAGTTTGGTCTCACAGGTCTCACACAAACATTTTGGTCTCACGTGAACCGACCCTCTCTCTCTCTCTCTCTCTATATATA
>LUCG01186631.1:0-19200 GCA_001633085.1 Carthamus tinctorius | reverse complement strand
CTATAAGCTAGCTTATCAGCTACCAGCTAGCTTATAAGCTAGTCCATCCAAACATAGCCAAAATATTTCCAAACTTTTGAATGAGATTTTTTTACCTGAATGCTTATAAAAGCCGAAAAAACAAGTGATTTTTGTAAATAAATAGAACTTTAGCAGCATGGTTACAAGGAAACTTGGATCTTTATCTACCTTAATTTTTTTTTTTTGGAAGGGTGTCCGGGCCAAAGCCTGACTAATCCCCGGCAATTTTAGGGGCTAAATATATGAATTCATTAAAGTTTCAGACATGGTATACATGAATGTAAACGAAGGTAGGTGAAAGTGTGAATACAGATGGATAGAGAGATTGATGAAAGTGTCCCATCAGATCAACTGCTCCAAGCTGTTCTGAACATTTTTACCCAAAAAGATACAAAAAAAGTTCTAAGTTGACATCCAAGTGGTTATGTGATACAGAAAAGAAACCAAAATGAATTCACAAGTGAATCAAGGAAGAGCATCTCCCTATCAAATAGATGGAGGCATGCATACATGAATAAATAAATAAGATGAATCCCAACCAAAAGTACAAAAATCCAACATGAATGTCATTGTTTCTATCAAGAACCCAAAAACATTACAGGAACAAAATCGCTTTCGGGTTACTATTTACCTGCATGCATGCAGACGAATAGCAGCCACTATCAGTGGAAAACTTGAGGCGATGCATAATACTCGCTTTCTTTAAACACGGGTCTTAAATCTTCTTTGCACATAAAATCTAACGGGAAAGAAACAAGATGCCCCTTCACGCCTTCTAATCTATCCATCGGATCACTTCCTTTCCCACTTCCATCTTGATATGGTTCCAGCTTCTTTGGAGCTACTCCTAGGTCGATCGTAGTATGCCCTACTTTTGCCTTCATTTCACTCATGCATTGCCTCAAAGATGCTCTGTCAATTTGTTTTCAAGATTCTTGTTATGATCAGTGGAATCTTTAGACCATATAAATGAAAACCGAATCAAAAAGTCTACCTGGAATGTATATGATCATTCGGGATGCAAGAGAAGACATCTTGGTAGATCATGCTATTTCTCTGTCAATAGCAAAGTGTATGCATGAAATTAGATTTATTTATTCCCAGAATATTCTTTTTCTTTTGGCAATTTTGGTTTTCATTTCAATCTCGTGAAATTTTTATGACCAACTCCAGAAAGTAAACCAATATATCCCACTACTAGATAGTAAAAGGTCGGGGGTGGGATATATATGCTGACCCATCCTCCACCCTAAAGAGTAGAGCAGTTGTTTCCATAAAGACCAACTTCATAAATCTTGAAATTGGTATAAGATTTGATCTTTACCGTTGCGGTTGCTATCCATATGTCTTTGTAGGTAGACTCACTCACTGGATCGGATATTTTGTTCATCTAGAAAGAGAAAGAGAGAGGAGATAAACATAAGAATTTTTTTTTCACTACCATCCGATCTAATATCTTAGAGAAATAAGCACAACCTCACTACTATGTAGACCAAGGTGCTCAGACCATAGTGAAAGACGAAGACTCAAGGAAAATTTTCCAGCCCTCCATGGGTTGCCTCCCATAAATGAATCAACAATTTCTTTATCTTCAATAAGTACTCCAATCTGCAAATTAAATTTATTCAAACAAAAGGTGCATTTGTGGGTCGGGCATAATGTTTCATCAAATAATAAGTGCTCCTTGGTTCGTTTCAGGGAATGGAAATAGAAATGGGAGCAGGAATGAGTTTCATTCGTCCAATTGGTTTCTGCTATTCATCTATTATTCAAGCAATATCTTACGCTAAGTTGTAGGCAGATTATTGTCTTCACAAATAAATGGTTGAATGATGAAAAAGGCATCATATGCATTGCTTGGAACAAATTTGAAAGCCATAAAAATCATAGATGATGCCAAAGAATTTAAAAAAGAAATAAAAGGATTCACAGGATGCATAAATAACCTCGGAGTCACGTAATCCAAGTAAACTCCTGTCATTGATATTAGCAGAACCAACCAAGGCAGTGTTGTCATCTACTATCATAATCTTGCTATGCACATATACCTGCAGTAGGGGATGAGACATACATAGACAAAGGAAGTCAAACCAATGTGTAAATTTTATAATTCAATTAGAATTTCTATCAACTTTGACTCACTTTTCCTTATTACAAACTTATGTTTACGTGAAATGTGGCTTAATGCATCGTAAGGATCATTACAAATACATATAAACTAGTGCTTATTCTTCACTCTCCCTTGTTATCAAAAAGCAGGTCTGATTCGCATAATCAGATTAAAGTCACTGGCACGTTAAGCTAACTTCTGCAATTTTATTCAAAGAAACAATCAAGCAACTTCCTTCAAATTAATCACCAAATAGGAAGAAGAGAATTGTGTATCATGCATATTTTGGAACAACTGATACAGTGAAGATAGCTTTGGAGTCATTAACCCTTTAACTTTTGTAAAATGTATTAACGCGGTTATTAATGTATAAAAAATCTACGCTAGTTACGTAGTTTTCCAGGATTTCACCACTTTATGCAGGATGGAATATTAGGCACATATCTTTAATAGTTTTGGTCGTAATTTGGCCCTCAAATTTCTAATGGTTCTTGTTTTCCAACCACTTAAACATGTTCATTGATAAAGAAGACAAGATCTGAACATGAACAAACTACAACCTGTGCCATGTTCACACTGTATTTTCTCAGAATACATTACAAGAAAGGTAAATAATATTAATTTTCAAGCCATAAACTGATTCTGAAGTGACAACTTTTAGCAGTTCCAGTTGTGATTCAATTAGGAAAGCCACATCACTCGACTCACTTAAAGGCAGATTGCATTCAGTTTGACTAAAGCAAGAAAATAACCTCAAGTGAATAAGTTTAGAGGTAGAGGTTTAAAAAGGGTACCGGACTGGAGGCCAGAAGACCATCTTCTGAAAGTCTACCGTAAGCCCGGAGACCATAGAAAGATATATAGTCATGAACTTTGGGACCAAGATGATCAGAGAGATTGTGCAATATGGAATTGTTTCCTCTTGATATTGTTCGATACTGCCAATGCATAATAGCTCTTACAGATGCTGCTCCCGCATCATCTAGTCCACCCTGTAAAACTTGAGTCAGCAAAAACAACAAATGGAAAGCTATTAATATATCCTCTGATAAACGACCAAGCAAGCCTAAGCACCTGGAATCCAGGTAATAGAGGTATAACGACGATGACCCTAAAGCACTGTTTTTCCTGATGTGCCCGCATAATACGTCTGTACACGGAGTCCAACACACGATTCCGAATGATCTCATCTCCAGCAAGCCCTGAGATGAAAAATTGGTTCTGGGTACAAATTGTCATGCATAAAAGAGAAAAGTTAGAAATATGAATCAGATATAAGGGACAACAAACTGTTAATGGTGGCAAGTACTGTCAGCAGAAGTCGGTGTATTTACGGAGGGAGTTCAGACCATTTGACTTCTAAGTAACATAGTTACGAAAGATAGAAAAAGAGACAGCAACCAAAGAGAGCATGCTATAGACAAAAATCATAAAGTAAAAAGAACAAAACCACCTTTAAAGATGTTTGTTGTGAAAAGGGAAAGCTTTGAAGCAAGAACTAAGGTTACTCCTTTGTGACTGGAAGGTCATGGTTTTTAAGTCCCGAATTCTTGCGGTTTTAGATCATGTAAACAGCCTTCGAAACTAAAGGAACAGATATAAAGGCTTCCCTCCACAGAGGAGCCATGGTGGAGATATTTAGGTACATAACCTACAATGAGATTTTTAATTAATTCCATGTCCTTCTGATGAGTATAAATCCATTTTGTATTTAATAGGCCAGGAGGTTATAAATTCGATTTATAACTCATTTAAGGTCAAATCCCGAAATGACCCAATATGGTGCATCAAGGGGGCCATTTTTATATTTTGAAGTCCTTATGCCAAATATATTCTCCCTTTTAAGCTCCATCCCTCCTGTAGTAAAATCCATAAGCACTCGATACTTCTTTTAAGTAGCAAAGTGTTTGCACTCTTCTCCAATATATCTTACACCTTTCAATACAGAAATGTGAAAAGGTCCCTCGCATACAAATATAGTTTCATTTAGGTTTCACCACTTAACAGATTAATTTTGTGTACGTGCTTGCCCTACCCCAACTAGTCTGGGATAAAATGCTTGTTATTTTTGTTGTTGGTGTTCCTGACATACAAAGGGTAATTTAAGAAGCAAATATTTCAAACCATTAAGGGGCTGTTTGGTTCGTGGAATTCAAAGGAATTTGATGGAATTGGAATGACAAATTCCTTTGACCAAATTCCTTAGTGATGTTTGGTTCACGGAATGAACTTGATGGAATCTTTTTGAATTCTATTGAATTCCACAATTTAAGGAATTCACCATTCCTTGGCTTAAGTGAAAGTATTTAATTCCTACCAACCAACGCGTGGTCAAATTCCATTCCAACTCCTTCAAAGTCAAATTCCTTCGATAGATTCCAATTCCATCAAATTCCATTATGCGAACCAAACTCCCGCTAAGTCTCATGATTTTGAGTAAGGGAAATAGATTTCTTGCAAAATGCGAGGCATCGACTATTTACAAAGGCTTCCCCTCCACCAAGGAGCATCCGTTCATCTAAGTGGCCGTTTGTATATCCTAAAGTCCCTTCGTGACAACTATTTACCCTTCGGTATCTTTAGAGAAATTCCATTTAAATTTATTATTAACTAAAGCTAAAAATAAATCTAACAACCTCCCAGATGGATGAATTTATGACATACCTCAATGTAGACAAAGTGTTCTGCTTTCTCAATAAGGGAACAGTAAGCATTGTGAATGCTATCTTCAACTTGACTAGTCCCAGCTGACCAAAGACTGACACTCCTTATAACCTATAAATGAGAATCAGNCAAATAACTGTAGGCTTTCTAGAGAGAGATAGAAGTAACAATTGATGAAGTAAAAGTAGGAATCATAAACTGCAATGCACTAAACCAAAACATGATTGCCAGAAAATAGAGTTGTCAGAAGGACCAAGTAGTTGAATACGATGAAAACTAATCAAATCAATGAGAAATATTACCAGATTTACTTGAGGCCAAGACACATAGTAGAAAACTAAAACACATCTTCAATCTACATTACGTATTAAATGCAGCTACAAAGCCATGTATGAGTTATGGCACTGGAGGATCTAGTCGCCCCACAATCTTGCAAGAGCGTTTTAACAGTATATTATAGAAACTACACTTTTTAAGACTGTTTTACACACCTCTCTGTGAGATCGATATCTGGTACTTGTACCATTTTATTACTTGTTTTTAAGAAAACGACAGTAAACCGAGGTTTATACTTGGACCAGAGTTTATTTGTTTATTTTTAAATTGGTTTTTGGCACCATTACCAGGGAGTTAATTACCCCATCCTCCTGAATAGTGGAGTAAGTAACTTGGGCTCTGATACCAATTGTTGTGAAAATAACGAAACCCAACTAGCAAAAGGCTTGTTAATTGGATCCCACTATAAATACAAATACCCCAAAAACAATGAACTAAGTTCTTATATCGAGATAATAGTGGAAATATGATCAACGGATATGAGATAATTAACTACTAAGTATATGCAACAATATCTAACCATAAAATGCAAGATAAAGCAAAGTAAGAGAGACACCGAGATTTTTACGTGGAAACCCGAATCGGGAAAAACCACGGGCGGAGGACGCCGAGAACTGATCTACTATCACTTGATGGTAATACACTTGAGATGTTACAAAGCTTTTACAATGGAGGAAATAACTATGGTGTTTTGAGCATCTAAGAAACTAGTTTGAAGAGAAGAAGATGAAAAAATAGAAGATAGATTTTAATCTTCCATAAGAGGAGGTTGTAGAGAGATTTTGGTGTGTTTACTTCATATATGGAGGCACCTATTTATAAGGTTGAGATACTTGGTGGCCAAGCTTGGGAAGTTTCCTAGCACCTTCCCAAAAAGAAAACCTTCTCATGAAAGGTTCATGAAACTTGGGCGTCAAGCTCAAGTAACGTCCAATTACCATTTTACCCTTAGAGTAAAAATAATAAAATAATTGGTTTTAGCCAAGCCAATTTCTCACATTTTCAGAGATGTGAGAATAGCATTTCAAATTAGGATAGTTGACAACTTGTATGATGTCAAAGAATGTGTGGTTGTCCAATAATAATGAGCTTTTCTGTTACAAAAATGTCACCACAGATTGAGCCAAGTACACGTATCAATTAGTAATTGAACATGAAGATTTGATATTCATCATGCTAGTTTATCCTAATTATCAAAAACCATGTGTGCCCCATTCATTGATGTACTAGTGATTAGGTTAAAATCCATCAGTCCCAAGGAGTGAAAGTAACGTGCTCAACTACCAGGCTAAAAGTGGAGTGCAACCAATTTCACTTCCACGGAAGATAATTCTTGAAATTGGACCACCATGTAACTATTTGCTTAACATACTCGCAAATCAGCCATTTTTCTGTGTAAGCGAATTCATGATGCGAGTTGTAGTCACACCAGATCTTTCAAGTATGTTGATTAATGGGACGTTGACTTTTATGCCTAGTTTAAAATTTTCATTGATTTCGGATTTGAAGTTTACTAGCATTAGATTAATATTTACAACAAGAAGGGAAAACCTTCATAACTAGTCCATTGGTACAAATTTATCAGAATTATTCTCTGCCAGTAATAGACGGGGGAGGCCTTTTAAAGATCATAGATACTTGGGCTTGTAAGGTTATTTTTGTTGCAAACTTACCTCCCACCCATTACCAACTGAGCTACATGCCATTGGCGGGCTTGTAAGGTTATTTCTGTAAGGTGAGTTGCGTCACAAAACAAAAAACAACGAATGATTTCTAAGGTCCCTTCGAAAAAGAA
This sequence comes from Carthamus tinctorius, assembly GCA_001633085.1. Classification (NCBI taxonomy): domain Eukaryota; kingdom Viridiplantae; phylum Streptophyta; class Magnoliopsida; order Asterales; family Asteraceae; genus Carthamus; species Carthamus tinctorius. Next base: position 12,274 of record LUCG01186631.1, on the reverse strand, counting down.
ATCCGAAGACACAACAAACCCGACAACAAATGCGGATAACAAAACATAGATGTTGCACAATAATTCTCTAACGAAGAAAAATGAACCCACAAAATATATAGATAATAATAAGCGTTATTATATATATAATTAGGACTATCTTTACCAAAATGTATCCAACTATACCCGTATTCCTATTGTGTGTATCCAACTTCAAAATGTGTTATTGTGTGCACTAAACTTTCAAAATGTGTTATTGTGTGTAGCATTTTACCTAGTAACCTGTTGATGCCGATGTCTAACATGTTATTACCTATGTGGCATTTGACTTTTATTGACTGTGTTCATCTTCTTCTTCATCAAATTAGGGTTTCTTCAAAATTAGGGTTCTTGATTTGGGGGCTTGCACCAATTTGAAGCAAGAAAAAGAAAGGGATTCATAATGAATATAAACTATATATAAACCCAGATCAGATCAAAGAACCAATGTGGGTATATTTCAACTTCAAATCATATGCAAAATTAAGGAAAAATTAAGGCAAAATCAAATAATAGAAGGAACTTACCAAAGGGTAATCTGGAGATATTGGAAGGAGCAGAAGGGTGGACTTAGGGCGATCAGCCCTAACTTTTTGAGGATTTGTCAGCCCTCGAATTGAAACAAGAAAAACAACCCATTAATTTACAATCTAATCATTTAGGTTTTAATAAGTGATCTTGATTGAAACCGAGAATGAATTTTCGAAATTTTCGATTTTTGGTTCTGATTTAGGGTTTCGATTCGTCAGAGGTTTCGATTTTGGTTCTGATTTAGGGTTTCGATTCGGTTTTGGTTCTGATTTAGGGTTTCGATTTTTGGTAACCTGATTTAGGGTTCATCTTCTTCATGTGTTCATCTTCTTCACCTTCTTCATGTATTCATCTATTCCATATTTTAATTGAAGTTGGAGACCAATCCCACATGACATCCACATGCATACACATGGCATCCACATAAGCATTTTTTAAGGGGGTGACCGACTAAGGGTTTAGCAGGTAAAACGTTACACACAATAACACCTTTTGAAAGTTTAATACACACAATAACACATTTTGAAGTTGGATACACACAATAGGAATACGGGTATAGTTGGATACATTTTGGTGAAGATAGTCCTATATAATTATAGCAAGTTCAAAATTAACGACACAAGTATTTAACGTGGTTCCAGCGTCGAGATGACAGTATACGTCCACCAAGGGGGAGAAAGCAAGAATATTATTACCACCAAGGAAAACTACAAAGTGTTTTACAAAGATCTTACGATCTACTATCAACCAGCGATACTACTCGAACACCACCAAATAACGAGAAACACTCTCGACCTCACTTAAACGAAGTATATCTAAAAACTAGGGAGTGTGTTTATGGTGTTTGAAACTAGAGAAGCTAACTAGTAATTATTTCGGTAAGCTCCGAAATAATTAACGAACAAAGAGAAAGACGAAAGAAAACGATCACTCAGTAAGCTCCAAGATCTCGAGTTATTGTTTGGTGTATTTGGTGTGTTTAGAATGGATTGCAAAGGTTGGTATTTATAACCAACTCAAATCGTATGGAAGAAGCTTATAGTAGCTTTGGGACCAAGTTGGCAAGTGTCTTCAAGAAGCTTAGGAAGTGTATTCAAGAAGCTTGAAGAGAGATACTTGGAAGCCAAAGTCGCGTGGGAAATTGCAATGGATGGCAACAAAGTCAAAACCTAGTTGTAGGCTTTATGAGTTGTATTTTTGCATATCATTTAAATGAAAAACTAAATTGTTTTTCAACAATTTCTGTATATTGCCTTCCCCACTAGCCTTTCCCTATAGTTGTATAAGACAACCCTATATTATATTGCTTTCAATTTGCCATATTCTCTATTGTTTCTGATATTCTCTCTACCTCGTTTCTCATCTGATAAGCTATTTATACTTATTCTTACCAGATATCATGGCATCAATGATCCATCACCATCAAAAATACCTCGCTCTTGTTGAAGTTAGATCTCATAATAAGCCAATGGGCTCCGAAGAATGCGAATGCGCTGATGTAATTCAAGGCTTATAAGCCATAACTCCTCTTATGGAAATGCAAAACCCAAAATGCCTTCTAAATTTTAAACCAAAATACATTTAGCTCTTGACATAGATGATTATTAAGCCTCTTAATCAATGAAACATGACTCTGATGGCTACTCAATTTATGAAACATCCTTTCTTCAAAGGATACTTTGTGGGTGAAAGGATCCATATTGTCCGTTTACGAGAAAAAACCTTTTGGGAGGTCTACCCTGGTTGCCAAGATAACTTGGTGAAAGTTACATGCTTAGAGAAACCTTCAGAAGGCATGTCTCAGGGTGATCGGTAATGGGAATGACATCTCGGCTTGGTTTGATAATTGTCATCCCAACGCCTTCTAAACCAAATTTTTCCTAAGTCGAATATTCTCAACAGTAGCTTGAGCCTTAATTGCACAGTGGAAAACTTACAAGCAAACACAATGGCATTGGCCATCTTTATGGGGGTTGACCCATGCCTATATGCTTGATCAAACCCCAGCCTTTTCTGTCTTTCTACTTACAACCGCGTTTAAGGATAAGAAAGGAAGGCTGTTGAATTTCTCGACTATAAAGTAAGAAGCGACTTCAGGCTTGAGAAAGATAAGGTGGATTGGGTCCATCTCGTTTGGTTTATCCCAAAGATACCAAGACATTCCTTAATTCTATGGCCAGCCATCAAACAGAAGCTCGAAATGCAAGATAAGTTGGTCAATTGAATCTCTAATAAAAGCATCTTGTGTACCCTTTGTAATTTCTCTAAATATAGCCATCTATGCTTGTCTTTCAGGTATCCTTATGATACGAACCGTGACCTGAAGACCCTGGGGCGGTGGGGTCGAGTTTACAGCCGCAAAGGAAATACCTGGCTTGAACACAATTTCTTGATAGTTTATTTTAATTATTTGATTTGCTTAATTTGTTTCCTATTTTGGTGGAATGGGGATCGGCTATAACTAGGGCTGATTACCCTAGTTCTAGGCATTCTGATATTGGTTTGTTTTCTCTTTTCTGAACAGAAATTACTGGGTCTTGAATAACAGCTTATTTACTTCACAAGCATTCAATTTCGAGTGTTTAATTTCAATAATATTTCGCTGCCAATTTGATTCGTATCACCTTACTCCTCAGGCGAGTGAAGCAGATTGAAAATAGCAGGCAAGACACAAGGGGACCCAAATGACCGTAGCCCAAATCATCACTTACTTCAAATCAGAGGTAAGAATAGGTCTATTTACATCAATCAAATGTTCCAGTCGCTAAGCCAGGTTTTGCAAGAGAGAAATGCTAGCTCCTTGACAACAGTTCCAAATGAATCAATGAACTTACGATTCACTGACGTTTATATACAAGAAAAACACTTTACCTTATCTAGATCAGAAGTCAAGGCATAGCCAATTAAACTTTTTGAAGATTCAGACTACAAATGTCAATGATCAAGAGGAAAATCAAATATACAAAAAAGTTTACCAATATTATTCTTTAGTAGCAAATGAACACAGACGAAACAAGCAAAATGAGCACATAGAACACAAGAACTTTAAGAAAGCACTAACAATGTGCAAATTATAACATAAAAATTGGTGTTGCAAGAGTTAAAGCACACCTGACAACGGCATATAGCACGAGGGCCAACCTGTCCTGTTTCATCTGCAGAAACAACTAGGTTACCTCGCTCCTGTGTCTCCCACCATTCTCTATCAGAAGATTTAGCGGTAGGGTGCACCAATGTACCGCAAGACCGCACTTGCTTAAGAGTTGGGGTATCTTGATCATCCACAAACCCTCTCATTGGCATGTCCGAACCCGAAGGTTCGCCTTTGGATTTTCGGAAATGAAAAGGAGCCCTTGACAGCCTGCTTGTCTGACCATGTGCCTTACCCAACCCATTATGTTGTGAATGTCCACTAGAAGCTTCCAGTCCGTCAGCTTCTTGAGGGATTAGCAATGGGATGTCTTGGAAGGAACAATAAGAATCCTGTCTGTTGATTGGTTTGGTTACGTCCAGAACTTCGGGATCTCCATCTTCTTGTTCTCCGGTGGTACCCATGTAATGCGGGATAACCATGTGTTGTTGAGGCATAAGTAGCGGAATTGTTTGCTCATTGGGAGCTTTATTTCTCTGAAAGAATCATAACCCAATCAAACCACAAGAATAATAAGAATGACCATAAAAATCACCTCTTGAGAAAGCAGAAACCTTTGCATAATTCCAACGCTGAACAAAGTGTCGAGCAATATCACGACATGGTGGTCCCCATAAGGCACAATGCACATCATGCCACGGCATACGAGGGTATTTTTCACGATTGAGCTCATCCTTCAAAGTATCTTCCCAAGAATTAGGTTCAGATTCCCTGTAAACTTGGGATCAAACTTTTGAGACAACACTCTAAGGGAAAGAGCTTATTCCTGAGGCAAATGGACATATCCAAGTGATGAGATGGTTTACGGTAAGGATAGTAGTTTCCGTGAGAAGGGTAATAAGGAGTCCCTACCCTTGGATCAAATCTAATTGAAGATCAATTGAAAACACCCTTCTAAGCTAATTCATGGGTTATTTTGGGACTTAATCTGAACCATTAGATCAACACCAGTCAAAGTGATCAAGGGTCCAAATCCCTTCTTACACTTCTCACCTTAACTCCTATTCTCACGCAATCCTTCGTCTTCAAGTGATTCCCTTTATCATGAGTTCCTGGAAGTTATCTATTCATATTCTTATTGGCCACTTAATTAAAAGGAGAGTTTTCCTTTTCTAGACAACAAAAACTTAGAATAATGACAGATTGAAGCATGAAGTTCGCGGTTCAGTTCAACCAAAGAAATTGAAGTATCATGATGAAGAAGATGGTCATACATAGAGTAGGAATAATAGTATCACAATCACATATTTGACCTACCAAGTACAGATATACCAAAACTTCTGAGCTGGCTCATATCAGAATGGTGGAAACAAATTACCTTGGGTTATAGTAGTCCTTTCCAGGCCATATCAAAGGAGGGCGATCACCCACTTTGTGCTCATATGAATCATAACGACCAAAGCAAAGATCTAGTCCACCAATAAAGCAAACCTCGTTATCAACAATGACCAATTTCTCATGATGGGACCTATATTTTACCATAAGTAAAGGAATCAGTTTTAGAGATCAGCAAGAACAAGAAAATGAGAAAACCAGATAAGAAGGGTATCAATACTGAAACCAAACTACAATGTAGTGGGGTTGAAATGGCACTGCTTACCATAGATAGACACCGCTAGAGAAATGGTCTGGGTAACGTAAAACTTTGACATTCTCATGAAGGGCATCTAGCTTTTTCTTACTATAGAAGCTATTAATTTTGAGCGCAAGAGCAAGCTCTTTGTACATTAGAATATATATCTGCATTAGAAAATTTAACAGTAAAACATGTCATTATTTGCAACCGCTGAAGTACTTCAAAATCAAATCCCACATAACAGTTATTCTCAGAAGGAACTATGCTTTATTTTTGTCCTTCATATTTTCTGACCCTCGGTAACAGATGAGTTTGATACACATGGTTCAGGATAACAGAATAGAAGATACTTCTAACAACATATGCAAATCAACAACAACTACTAGCATGTAGCCCTCCTTCCCTCCATTCAGTTACTAATATACTAATAAGAAAACCTCCTCCTTTGAATATCCTTGTTATTAGCATGGTAAAAATAAATCCTTCTATCAATTTTAGCATGAAAAAAATAGTTTCAGATGGTTGGTATTCCATGATAATGAACACGATACTCGGTCAACAAAAAAGGATACCATATAAAATATAGAATAAGGATTCAAGAGTAGCCAATTGATCTAGCTTCAAAATCTACAAGAAATTGCCTTGGACTGCTCCTGCAGCAGAAGTGAAGAAAAAATCTTCATGTGACGATTAATTGGATAATATATTCAGATCAAAACCATCCGGCCAACCAACTACTCCATCTATTAGGGAATAAATGAATCATTTTTTCAAAAAGTCAAAAAGAATCTTTACTTTAAGACACAATAAGTTCATATCATCACAAGTGAAGTATAAAAAACGTCCCCGGGGTATGCCTGAACTGTCATTGACATGCTATTGACAAACACTTACAAGTGAGGGTATGAACTATGCAATAGTTAACTAACCTTAGTTAAGCGGGGACTAGGATATGACTGGCCAAAAATGCAAAAACTAGAGTATTTTCTTAGCATGGACAATTAACCTTGTTAGCATTAGGGGCGTTTAGGAGCAAAATTGCATCGTTCAGAACCTAAGTTGTTTTTTGTACAACAGATCTATCCATGACAGTTAGGGCATACTCTAGGCTACTTTCCATAGAGGGAAAGAGATCCATTTTTCAATTGAAATCATAATACATTTCTTTCTATCTAAATTTACCTAAGCCGCTATAAGTCACTAATCTCAAAATTACTCTTACCATGTATCAAATATGATGAAAGAAATCAAGGGTTCTAAGAGAAGATCACATCTTTGCTCTTTATTTCAAATCAAAAAATAGAAAATAAAGAACTTTTTACATATTGTTTAGCAATGCTCAAAAGTAATTAGCTAAGTTCTTTGGAACAAATTCATTTAAATCATGTATCCTATCATCATTTAGCTCATCTTATTTGAGTTTAAGGGAGGTCGAGAAAGCTAACTATAGGGAAGGAAGTCCTTTATCAGGACGAGATAGAGTTGCGGAAAGGCCTGAAGTAAGCTATGTAGATTTATCCTTGGTGAATTGAACATTATGTTCAGATAAAAAAAAAGTCATGCACTGGGCACCAGTCTACCTCTTAGGCAGATTTCAAGTTCTATAATTCGCAATAGGTGTAATGCAGTTATAACTAAAAGAACCAGCCTACCTGCACGCCTTGCTTGGCTTTTGCCTCCAGTAAAGCATCAAGGCGAGTAGTTGCATTGGAGTGAAAAGGACGCCGCAAATACAGTTCCGGACACAGCCACCACCCACACATAAATATCTGCATGAAACCCACAATCATCCAAGACTTTTTTTAACCGACTAACGGTAATCCATCACAGGGAACTAATTTTGATTATGCTAACACGACAATAAAAGAACCTCTGATTTTGCTTCTTCCATTGCCAAAGCAATTGCGTCAAAAGCTGCACGGCCATCAACAAACCACTGAGCCTGACTATCTTCATCAGTCAGACCACGAGGTGGGGCAAAAGAGCCGAAACGATGAGGATGACACCAACCCTCAGGAGGCCGAAGCCCAGCATCATTGATCGCAACAACCCAGCTTCTGGCTTTAGCTTTAGATCTACATCGTAATGTTATTCTTCGGTTTCCACTTGATACCTAAAGTCATTTTCAAGGTCAAGAAGGATGAGTATCGGTGTCTTTAAGTGTTGTGTGAACAAAATTAGTGTAAAAGACAGCATGACCTCCCAATTTGATTAGAAGATACAAGTGGAGGTAAAAAGAAAATATGAATGATAAATCCACTTAAAAATTTATTGCCAATTTTGTTTATGACAAGCAATGTGAGATGTCAATAGAAAATCCACCAACACCCTGTAAATTCTTCAGTCATTATTGTCAATCTTTATAAGGGGTTTCACACCTAGTGACTGTAACTATTTCAGTTGAAAAGGCATGTTGCTGTCTTTGTCAATCATTCCGAAGAACTTTGATGTGCAATGCAGTGCCACCAACTCCAAATGTTCCTGGAGCTATTAAGTTGAACCATAATAAAATCCAATCAAGTAATTGATCTCAAAGGGTCTCCTATTTAGTCCGATTGAAATGTAACTAAACTTGCACAAGACAAGGTTATCCAATTACCATGCAGATTCTTTCAGTTAATGTGATAGGCATACTGCATGATCTCATACATGGTATTCTAGTCATAGCTTCACGCAGGTGCTACATATATAGTTTTTTCTTAACTTAATGCTGCTTCATCTCCGAAAAAAGAAGTGGTTATTTCTGTAAAGTTCAAGATAAAACTATTGACTAGATTACAAAACCAGCATTAAGTTAGCATATCAACATACATGCTGCAAATAGAAACAACAATTTCTTCTAAGCAGCTATATTTTGTGCTATGTAACCAAAAGCATAATGAGTTCTACACAAACACAGGTCAAGGGGTCAGTTACAGTTCTGTTTCTGACAATCTCAGGTAAGTTGAAAACGAAATCTTTATACTAAGAGTCAAGGTGTGTGTCTCCATTTTCCGAACTTTTAAAAAGTCATAGCCGCCTTTTACAAAAAAGGAGTCTTGACCAACATAAAGCCTTACCATGCAATGTCAACCTATATCACTTCACAAATTTGTGCACGAGTGGATTTTATGAAACTCTAGTAGCAATTGATGTGTATCTAACACAAATGATTACTTATATACTACCCACCATATAGCAAATCATATCTACAAGGCCAACATTGTAACATAAATGGAAACATAGTTTGGGGAAGAAATTAATAAGAATAGACAAATTGGAAAAGAGAGAAGTAACCATTTTTAAGTGAATTGTTTACTTAATATGATTCAGGTGACTACAGTCTACACTCTACAGTACATACATGAACAACGCAACAGTTACCTAGTAGATACATACCCCGAGAATTATATTTGATGTATCCGCTATATCACCTGCTAATGTATGTTAAAAAGTCCCATTACACTTGCCTCAAATGAATGGCGTAAGGGGTTACGTTCGTTGACTTCATTTGCTAATTCTATTCGACTTTCTCCATTCCCATCTGACGAAGGTAGAACATCAAAAACAATAATATCCAAGGGCTCCTTGTCAAATGGGTCTTTTAGCAGGGCCAAGAATCCAGGTTTCAAAACAGCCCAAACCTGCAGACAATATGGGAATGCTGTAAGGACACAGACAGGTCAGCTCTCACCATATATATTATTCGATGAACTGGTAGAGGGACAGCAACAAAATTCTTAAGCTAAATCCACATTGGCCAACTGCAGTTAAGATGGATAAAGCAGGCAGAGAAAATAATCAGCACGGTACCACCGGCTTTTGGTAGTTGTAATGTAGTTTCAATATATTACCAATTATAAGTAATTCCTCCACTACAGTTGCTACCAATACCCACACAACCATTTTTCATGCTTCATTTAGGTGATATAATAAAATCATTTCATATTTGAGAAAGCTTGTTTAAAGTTGAGTCAGCACTTGTTTTATATGTAAAGCAATGTCAAGTAAACCATGGTGTACAACCACTTGGTATCACTCAATCAAGTGATGGTAGCATGAGAAGCCACATAAGAATTCATAGACCTGAAAAAGCATTTTACACAAGTAGATACATAAATTTGGACACAAAGCATATTTAAACTCATGATGGTCTACAAAGGATAATAGTGGGGGGATGACATAAAAGAATGGGGATAGGGATGAGAAACAATGCACCTACACAAGAAAATGAGCATAAGATCACGCTCAGGCACAAAATTAAATAACATCTCTCTATGTAAGCCAATGCCTCACAAGAATTGGTAGCACTCCCTCCAATATCTAGCAAGTGTGCTCTCGGACTAGGCACAATGGGAGAAATAAAAGACACACAAGAGGAATAAATGTCACTAGCATGGGGAGAGCCTGGTAATATATTTTTATGGAATGTATTTGAGTGCACTTGAATAGATCAACTTTGATAAGTTGAAACTAAATAGAAAATGTTTTCTCCAATCACAAGTCGGTTGAGCATGTGGACCTAATATGCACATAGATATAAACTACGGTACTGCCTCTCAGCAAACTATAATATAAGATGGTCGGATAGACCTTTTATATTTTATGTAAACAGGTTGCACTTGCACACTCCAAGTTATGAACAGACATAGATACGAAATATAACTATAAGATTTGGGTACAAACCAACCGTCGATTAGTTTTTATGCAAACTCCACAATAGACAGATACATGAGTAGATTAAGAGAAGCCAAAATATTAACTTCTTTACGGGACAGTGATACCTGTTGCCAGGTGTCATTACAGCAATTGAGCCATTGACAGGCAGAACATAGTCTACGGTCATCTTTGTTCGGGATATTTGGTAAATGTTTCACCCATACATATTCTTCTTTATGCTTGGAACCGTATTCTGGACAAAAAGATAACGTAGAAGCCTCCATAAACCTGCAAACCTGCAATAAAGACAGTTCATCTGCATTCATATGATGATTTTAAGGCAATATCACAATCCAGCCAGAAATTTAGACAAGATAGAGACAGATATAATAAGATAAGTGAAAGAAAGGGGTGGTCAATCAACAATGTACGTGTGTGCTAATTTTTAGAGTACAAGTCAAGAAAACTATAAAACAGGAGCTTGAACCAGACCTCTCTGGAATTTGCAATGTCCAGGTTCCCAAGAAAATGATTTACATAGCCCTGCATTGCCTGCTTCGCTCGGTCTGACATGGAATGTTGCCTTCCAAGTGCTGGACGTATGATTGGCAGTGCTGCCCTTGATGGAACATCTCTGAACAAAAAACCACCTGTAAGAACTATAATCATTATAGCAAGAAAGGATGAATTAACACTACACCAATCCTTAAAAATCAAGCCATTCAGCAATCACCTGTTTTTTACACTCTCATCATTGTTTACCGGCGAGACGTCGTCATCAGGTGGTTCATCCAAGTCATCATGCACAACTGAGTGGTGATCCATCATTCCTAGGTTTTGGAGCCATTCTTTGACCTTCAAGAGGAAGCCCACTCGTAAGGTAAATCTAATTGCCCAGTTTGCCTCAACTTCAATGCATTTATATGACTAGTAACAATAGAACTATGTCAACTAAAACTAGTTTAACAAGATAAACTCACCTGCTCTTGTTTTTCATGAATCTCTTCAATAAAGGCACGTTTTTTCAAAGCAAAATGTAGATAAAATACATGTGAAGCCTTCTTCACTAGTTGCCACTTGAACTGCCATCCCATAGTACACACATACAGTAGTAAATTAGTAAAAACATAATTGGATAATGAATTGCAACCTGTGAATTAAAAAAAAAATAATGGTGCTCAATCATAACACCAAATGAACAACAGAATGGTGTCCTGATCACTTGATTTAGCTTTACTTTAAACATTAGATGATAGAACTGATAAGCCTTGAAAAGCTTAATGGAGATCATGATGAATCCAGTTAGTTTTTTACCCCATATCATCCAATTAGAAGGCTCCCTATAGAAAACTTCCAATTCATGGATTTGAATTCATCACAAACAAGATTTCATTTTCCACGTTACAATAACATAAATCAAAACGACTGATACGATGAATTTGAAAGAAACAGAAAAACAACTTTCTGAAAAAAAAAATCTAGATTCCTGCATGCAAAATTGCAAATCGCCATAAAACGTGATCACTACTATCATCATAAAAAGAGATGAGAAACAAATTGTATGAAATCAGACCTGTTTGTATTGGAAGTCGATAGTGTAGGAGAGGAGGGCGGGGCTGATATCACCGGCGTCGTGACGAGATACTTGGACGATTGTAGCATTCGGCAGCTCATCGAAGATCCGACTGGGCTCCGGCGGGTTATGGAGCGAGAAGAAGGAGGACATTGTGGAGGGCTCCGATTGCATTTGAACGTAACGGGAGCCATTTCCCCCTTCCGGCGGCATCAATTGCTCGTTTGCCATACTATATCACACACACAGTTCCGATCAGAAACAACAACAACGAGCATGAAATGAAATTGTTAAAGGATTATGTTTTGTATGTATATATCGATCGATTTGTATGGATCAAACAACAGGAGATTTGAAAGAAAAAAGTGAGATTGAATTTGGTTTCCAGATGTTGAAGGAGGAGGATTCAGAATTGTGGTGAGTGATGATGAGGAAAATTGTCAAAACTTGGAAAGTGATTCTGAATGTGTTCTTCCGGTGGTGTGTTATGGAGTGGATTTCGGATGGGTCCCGATTCTTACGTCGGGTCGGGTCGGGTTGTGTGGCATAACGACGAATTGGACCTTTTTGTCTTTGTCCAGCAGGGTGTTTTTCTAATTTTCAGCACGTGTTTCTTGTGTTGTTAAATTGAACAAACATAAAACATTTCAAATTCTTTATTCTTAAAGAAAAAACTAAAGAGTAAATTACATATTTGGTTCATGTGATTTACACATAATTGCATTATTGGTCCCTAATTTAAAATAATTATAGAAATGGTCCCTATGGTTTACATTATATTGCACTA
>LUCG01186551.1:0-10095 GCA_001633085.1 Carthamus tinctorius | reverse complement strand
GACCAAAAGAAATTTTATGAAAATTATCATTATATATGCTCTTTATAGTTAAATGGTGCCACCATTTGAAAAAAGTTCTAAATCCGTCCCTGGTTCATGTATGAATGTATAATTCATATACTAATCAGTTAAAAATAGTTAATATGTGAATTACACACATTCATATATAATCGTCAGTTAAAAACAATTAATATGTAAATTATACAGATTCATATATGAATGTATACATAAATTACACAGGTTCATGTATGAATGTATAGTTCATATATAAATAAATTAAAAATAGTTAGTGAATTACACAGGTTCACATATGAACGTGTAGTTCATATATAAATAAGTTAAGAATAGTTAACATGTGAATCACATACATATATGAACCTGTTTTCGGTCTATTTGCAACAGTTACAAAATTACCACTCTATTATGCGCATGGTTGTGAATTTTGACCCATCAAAGTCGCAATCTTTGACTATTCAACCTTGATCTCAGCCATATCTACGTCCCAATACCATCACTTATCTACTTTACAAAATAATCGGGTAAACGGTTTATTCAAAAGAAATCGAGTTAGGCGCAAACACGATTGGTTCCCGGCCCGACCAACAGAAGCTTCCGGTTCCCGCCATCCTTCCTTCCATTTCCATGTGCCATTAATTTCTTTCATCTTCCATTAACAAACATGATGAAGAAGAAGAAGAAGAAGAAATCCACACGCATTTATGATCGATCCGTTCTCCACTGCGACATTCTAGGGTTTCACCTGCAGCTCTCAATTTTTCCATAAACTCAAAAGTCCACCATCATTCACCCAATAAACTACTCCATTTTTAGGTCAATTAGATCTCGCAATATAGCTTTCGCCATTTTCAAAATCATCATGGCCTGCACAACAACACCCATGGTAATTAATGATCTGCTTGAAGTGCGCCGCAATAGATCTCGATTCTGTTTTCGAAATCGATTCCATGTTACCCTCTTATTAACCAATTTCATGTTCGCGGGGTTTTCTAAGTGTATAAATTGTCGAATGGACTTGTTGTCTCTGATCATCGAACTCTCATCTCCTCGAGCTTCTAACTTCTCTCCAAGTTCAAATTGGGGAACCTCCATACTAAGCTTCGTTAAATTCTGTAAGTTCTCTTTTTTTCCCACCTGCTAAGCTTAACAACCTATTAAGCATTCTGTTTTAGGCTGCGGTTGGCAAACTAACTGATAAGCTAGCATGTAGCTTATAAGCTTGCTGTTTGACTAATAAGCTAGCTTATGAAAAACTAGCGAGTATGTAAAATGACCAAAATGGTATCTTTAGGGTATAATAATTAATATTAATAAGGGCATAATTGGAAAAAAAGCTACAAAAGGCTCCTAAAACGCTACTCCAACTAGCGTTTCAATAAGCTAACTTATAAGTTAACTTATGGTCCATCCAAACATGTAGTACTAGCTTATAAGCTTAGCTTATTTTTACCAAACACAACCTTAGTGTCATAGTGAGTTATTACCTATTTGTAATTCATTAGTATCGGGAAACTATGTAACATCCAATCATCATGGTTTTGTTGATGCAATATTTATTTAGACTTGGGTTTTCCCAAGTCCTGTAAAGGATAAAGTTGGCTTTCTGCATGAAGCTTCCCCTAGAAGCTTAATGAATAAGCCACTTTTTGTATCCTCTTAAGCCCCGGCCAAAACAACCATGTATAGTTGACCAGGTAAGTTGTCAGTCTCATTTAGCTCGTTAAGCTGTTTACATACATACAGGCACACACTTACTAAGTTACTATTGAGGTTGTTCATTTGCTCCAAAGCGATGAAACTATGTTTCTTTAGATGTCTTGCAATTTTTGAAAGTTGCACATGATGGATTCTTAATTGATGATGCAGTTATGTTCTTCAAAACAGCATGTAGAGGCATAACTCTTGAATGAATTTGCATAATATAGTTATGAATAATAGACTTCCACTAGTGACAATCCTCTATATGGTCACTTTGTGTTAAATGCATTAATTCCACATGTTGTATTAGTGCCAAGTGCAATGTGGAACATTTAGTGTGTTACATTTGGAAAATCGGTCCTAGTTGATTATTTAGATGTACAAAGATGGTCAAATACTTGGTTAATGATTACCGCATGTTCGGTTGGTTTTCCAAGTTGTCCGTATGGACTAATCTGTTTGTATAGATTGAAAGGTTTTTGTTAGGGAGGGTTTTTTCATAGATGGAAAGAGCTTGTTTTTTAACTGAGAATGACAGGTTTGGAAAAACTTGGTTTTCTGCATGAAGCTCCCCCATAAAAGCTTACCGAATAATCCACTTTCTAATCACTAAGCCACTACCAAAAAGTCATGCATGCTAACCGAATAAGTTGCAAGTCTCATTAAGCTCGTTAGTCATTAGGCTGATAACAAACAGACCTTTAATGTTCGAAGATTCGTTTCCATGGAACTACTTCATGTGTCTGCTCATATCTTTTTCCCAATTGTGTTAAGACTTACTAATCCTTGCTATACAATTAGCTTTTAGTTTCTCGTAATCGGGTGTTCTGAATCCATTTTTCAATGATACAGGTATTAGATTCTTGGAAAGCATACTCAGACAACATGAACCAGCCCATCTTCCTGCCGTTTTATTTTGGATTTCTGGCTTGGTTATGTGTCTTCTCTGTGAAGGCTGAAGATCCATACAGATTTTTTACAATGGAAATTACATACGGAGAAATTTATCCACTTGGTGGTGCGCAAAGGGTAATAGAAAACAAGCTCTAATAGTGCAAGTTAACACATTTTAAGTTGTTGCAAAGTAGAAAATGATGATATTTTACTTATGATCTCTTCTTGTGTAAACTGTTGTAGGCCATACTTATCAATGGGCAGTTCCCGGGCCCGACCATCGACTGTGTCACCAATGACAACGTCATTGTCAATGTCATTAATAAGCTCGATGATCCCTTTCTTATCACATGGTGAGTGTTTTTCAGTTACATATTTGATTTTGTGTTCTTTTTTGTCTTCTGAGATCAAGACTTGTATGTCTTTTATTTAGTCATGTAGAGAGAGGTTCAGTGGAAAACTCCCCAAAGAATGAAAAACTGAGGACCATCCTAGTAACCGTTTATCTAGAGGGTATGCAAATATGCATACAAGTAATTGAAGCTGCTTATTAGCTTTTATGCATGTGTGCATGTTTCAAATTACTTGTATGCACATGTGCATACTGTCCAGATGAACGGTTACTAGAGTGTTCCTCGGTTTTTTTTTTCTTTTTTGCGGTTTTCCACTGAACCCGAATAACACCCGGCTTTATTTTGAGCACATATTGAGTAGTGTAGTAATTTCAAAACAGGAACGGTATTAAACAGAGAAAGTCCTCATGGCAAGATGGAGTGTTGGGAACAAACTGCCCAATCCCGCCAAACTCAAACTGGACATACCAAATGCAAATGAAAGATCAGATTGGAACATTCTCCTACTTCCCTTCAACCCTTATGCATAGGGCTGTTGGTGGTTATGGTGGAATTAACATCTACGCGAGGGCTGTTATTTTCGTCCCGTATCTCAAGCCAGTTCAGCAGTTCACTTTACTTATTAGTGACTGGTGGAAATCTGATCACAAGGTTTGTTAGTCTACAAGTTATTTTCTTTCCCCTTTTCATAAGATCTCAAGAAGTTTCTCCATTTTGACATTTGAAATTTGAAAACCATTCTATAGATAAGAACGTTGATGAAATAAGCCGGTTGGCTTGAGTTTAACAGTTAAACTCAACTATTCCTTTAATGGAAGTCAATTTCACCTCCTAAAAGTGATTCTGAACACCTCAGGTCGGGTGCTTTAGCTTTCGTGTGATTGAATCAATATAGGACTAGTTGTAACTAGAGGTGGCCAGAAAGCGGTCCGGGCCGGGCCTTGCCTTGTTTTTGGTGGAAACCCGTAACCGGGCCTTAACCGGCGGTCCCAAATGATCTCGGACCTAGCCGGCCCATTTGGCCACCTGTAGTTGTAACCAATAAATATGTCAATGACATTAGAAGACTGTACTTTTGGCTCCATGTTCATTTTGCATTAACAGAACGTATATCTTAGGTAATTATCGTGTCATTTACCTTACTTGATGAACATGGCAAGAGCTGAGAATCTTACCCGGTAATAGTGATGATAAGGATGGAGAGTCTGACCCTGTAAGTGAGGGTGATGACTCTTACCTGGTAAGCACTTATCGGGTAAATTGTTGTATATGATATTGTTTTGATGGAGTACAATTTTACTCGATAAAGTAAGCTATTGTATCGATTCTTACTTGAAAGTGCTTACTGGGTAACCGTTTAGGTAAACGGCCTCTTGGATAAACAGTTAATAATGTCCTCTTTCAGGAGCTGCAACAAATATTGGACTCTGGGAAACCTCTTCCAATGGCTGATGCTCTCCTCATCAATGGGAGCCCTAGTTCAAGTTCTTTTACGACTCAAGCAGGTAATAATCCCATAATACATCTGTGTTTCAAATACCTCATCTTCATTTATAACTTGGCTCTTGGGGGTATTGACTTGAGGGGTAAGGAATGGGATGATGATGAAAAATATGGTTTGGTTTGATATAATATAATATAATATAATGGGCCCATTACCTCAAACCTATTAATTTCCATACCTAACCAAATTTGGTTGGAGGTATTAAGGGGTAAGGAATGAGAATGATGATGAAAAATGTAGTTTGGTTTGAGATAATATAATGGGCCAATTACCTAAACACATTAATTTCTCATACCTCACCAAATTTGGTTGGGGGTATGAACCGTACGGAAGGGTAAGAAATGGGAATGATAATGAAAAATCTGGTTTGGTTTTATATGATATAATGGGCCCATTACTCCAAACCCATTAATTTCCATACCTGACCAAATTGGGGGACATGAAAGTTTTATTCCTGCTCAATCCTCTTTTCCATACGTCCCTCCATCTCTATATGTTTAATGGAATCTTTTGTATTTTTATGTTGGCCGGCACATATTTGGGTTAAAAATATTATATAATAGAATTTTTCATTGACTGTATTGGTTTAACCAAATAGCATTAATACGATACTCATTCCTATTCCCATTCTACTGCATTCCCATTTTCCCATTTTCATTTTCATTCTCATTCCCTAAAACCGACTTTTGATGTTGTGTTTCAGGTCAATTGTACATGTTTAGGGTGTCGAATGTCGCGTTGACTACTTCGATTAATTTTAGGATCCAAGGCCACACCTTGACGTTGGTCGAAACCGAAGGATCACATACGTTGCAAGAAACGTATGAATCACTCGACCTTCATGTTGGTCAATCGGCTTCGTTCTTGGTCAAAATGAACGCTTCTCCAAAGGATTTCTTCATCGTTGCTTCCACTCGTTTTACAAAACCCATTCTTAATGCTACTGGAATCCTTCATTACGATGGCTCAGACACGAAAGCTTCGTTGCCGTTGCCTACCGCACCCACATATCATATTCATTGGTCAATGAAGCAAGCAAGGACCATCAGGTATATAATGTTTTCTTGATTTCTCGAGTTCGCTTCATTAGTAGAGTTGTTCACTGGCGGGACGGCCCGCTAGAGTCTAGACCCACCTTGCCTAACCCGCTAAAAAAGCGGGCTTGGACTACTATTCTCTAAAAAATCGGTGGGCATGGACAATGCAAAAAAGAATTTGGGCAGGCCCACATGGCCCGTTAATTATTTTTAATTATAACTTACTATTATAATTGAAATTTACAAATAAAATTGAAAATTACTAATACTTTCCGATTTCGTCTTAAGTATGTCTCATGATAATTACATTCTTTAGAAATCTAAGATCATCTCCATCACCATCAAGCTTGCAACTACTCCTTGCAAGTAATGTCGCAATGCTACATGTACAAAAAGGGTTGCAAAGAGTTGCAAGGCTTTCTAAAATTGAAAGACCTTACAAAATCAATATGTGGGTCCTTCACAATTTTCTTTTCTTTTTTATTTATATAAAGTAGTTGGTGGGGTCACTTTATAACGGAGCATGGTCTTGCATTGACGTGGGAGATTTATTGCAAAGTTGATGTGACATGTAGAAAGGAGCATTGTCTTGCATTGATGCGGATGGTCTAATTTTAAGTAGGAAAAACTGTTATGTATTTTGAATTACTTTACATAACTTGTGATTTTATATATGTTCTGTTTTTTAAATGTGAAGATTTTTAGATCCGTAAGCAAGCCCGAACCATTTATAAGACGGGTAACGGCAAGTTTTCAAACCCATAAAAAGCTTGGGTTTGCTATATTATGCCCATTGGGCATGACCCAAACCCGCAAATGATCAGCCCAAGTTTTTAGGATCCGAAAATTTGGTGATTTACCTTTCTTTTGTCTTGTAGATGGAATTTGACGGCAAATGCAGCTAGGCCCAACCCTCAAGGTTCTTATCATTACGGGACGATCCCGGTAACGAGAACGGTTGTGCTCGCTAATTCGGAAGAAAACATCAACGGGAAGCTTCGGTATGCGGTAAATCAGGTGTCCTACGTTAACCCGGAAACTCCATTGAAGATTGCTGATTTTTATAACATTTCCGGAGTCTTCAAATTGAACTCCATCAAAGATACACCCAGTTCGAACCCTGCAACTCTAGGAACCTCGGTTCTTGGCGTCACTCTACACGACTACGTTGAAATCGTTTTCCAAAACAACGAGAACACCATTCAGTCATGGCATCTTGATGGTTCAGATTTTTGGACTGTTGGGTAAGATTCTTTTTTTATTCGTTTGCTTTCCTAGAAAATAACTGAAATCACATGGATTGATGAACCATGGGTTGAGGCGTAAACGAGCTGAGCGAAGTCGGAGTTGTGGGTTATTTGAGCTTAGGTCGAAAAAGAATTTTGGGCTTGAGCTCAAATAACTTTCTCAGTGTAGGGCTAGAGCTCGAGCTCGAATATTTTTGAGTAATCGAGCTCGAGCTAAAGATACTAAGCTCAAGCTCGAATAACTTTCTCAACGTAGGGTTCGAGCTCGGATATTTTTTGGGTTATCGAGTTCGAGCTCAAAGCTTGTTTATAAGCTCGAACTCGCGATTGATTAACTTGTTTAGTAGCTTGAGGTTGATAATATTTATATATTATCATATTTGGCTCAAAAAATTGAATGTCCGAATGCGTAGGCTCGACTTGAAAATTTTAATCGAGTTTTCGGACGAGCTGAGAGTCTAACATTGGTGTTATGAAGTTCGGCTTGTTAAGTTAAACGGGTTCTCTTTTGTGTTCGAGATCGACTTGAGCTCGAGAATTATTTAGCCCGAGCTCGAATAGCTTGTTAAAAGCTCGATTCATTTAAGTAGGTCCTTGTGGTTGTTAAATAATTTGTGAAATTTGTAGGTTTGGATCTGGGCAGTGGAACACCACACTGAGAAGGAGATTTTACAATCTGAATGATGCTACCACAAGACACACTGTGCAGGTAACTTACATAGCCAGCCCTTTTGGATTATTTAGGATGTGTTTGGTAGACGGAACATGACAATTGTTGAGCGTTTGATAAGATAAGACTTGACAAGACTGGAGTTATAAAAATGACAAATTTACCCTTAATGAGTTGCTTGTATATCTTTTCTATATTTTGATTCATTAATGTGATTTTATAAAAATTATTATAAAAATGATATTTTAAAACAAAATGTATCATTATAATTTATAAAGTTCTCGTCAAAACAATATTAAGATGTAACTAAAATATGAAGTTTATATAATTTTCAATTTTTATTGTATACCTTTTCTATATTATGTTTTTATTATTATTATTTAATAAACTAACCAAAATAAAGAAAATGTATGAGAACAATATTTTGAGGATGGTAAAATGAAAGCTTAAAGAGTATAAAAATACAGTAAATAAAATTTAAAAAATGGATAAAATATAAAAAGGAAGCATATTTGATGTTTTAAAAAGGAATTAGGTTTATGTTAAGGACATATTCGTAAAATATAGGTTTGTCCCACTTTGTTTCCCTCCAATGTGTTCCATATAAAAGGCATGCCAAATATGGAACAGTAATCCCTAATCTGCTCTGTTATGTCATATCTCTACTGTATCAGACGCAGTCTAAAAGTTCCAAAATTTATATGCTTAATAAACTTATTTTATAAATATTTGCAGGTATATCCAAGATCATGGAGTTCAATATTAGTTTCTTTGGACAACAAGGGTATGTGGAACTTGAGATCTGCCATTTGGCCAAGGAGATACCTGGGACAGGAGCTGTATATTAGAGTTTGGAATGATGAACAAAGTTATCACACTGAATATGACATCCCACTCAATGCATTAAGATGTGGCAAAGCACCACCATTGAAGTAGAAAAATTAATGTTGTTTTTTTTTTATATCTTTATTTGTTAATATTCTTAATCTGGTTATGAGGGTGTAACTATGTTAGGGAGTTGGCAAAAAGATGATAATAATTATCATTTGTGTTTGAATTTAATAGAAGTTGAAGTTTTACTTAACTTTTCTTTTTTTCATTCTGTAAGTCTTGTTTTATATGGTTGGATGAAAATAAAATAGATGTGCATGTAAAAAGCAAGGCCATGAGTATTGCAGTTGTATAATCACTTATAATTTTACGGATTTCACTCGTATCCTTATAAACTTTCAATATTGCTTCAACATCCTTATAAACTTTAAAAACTAAAAAAATTCATATCTATATCCAAACTCATATTTTAATTAGGATTAAATCAATTTAATATTAAAAAACTTATCTGAAATTCAAATATCGTATTACCAAACTACCCTTTATCTCCTTTTCCGAGAAGACAGATTTATAGGGTCGCTTCTGGAATATGCTCCAGCGGGTCGCTTCCAAAATCATTCAGACTCCTGCGACCCATACACACAACGTCATTTCTTCTTTCCGACCTTCTTAATCGCAAGTTACAAATAGTTTCTTGTTCTCCCCTTTTTCATCGCAACAGGTATCTCCTCTTATTCATTCGATTACTTTTTTAGTGGAATCTTAAAATTAATGTTGTAGTTCGTAACTTTCGAGTTTAATATAACACGTAAGCTTAAAAAATTTCCTAATCATAATAGATAGGTCGTTAAATTTGAGAGGTGGATTCATTGTTTACAAAGTATCAGACCTTGTTTGAATTTTAGATAAGTTTTCTATTTTATTTTTTTGATCAACTTTCTAATATTAAAATGATATATAGATGTAATTTTTTTAGTTTTAAGATGATATATATTTAGTTTTGAAGTTTGTAGAAGTAATATTGAAAGTTTTAAGGATATGAATAAAATTCCCCCAAATTTTATAGTCATTAATAAAATGCCTCGAGTAATATAAAATTAGGCCATAAAATGTTGGGGGCTTTTCTAAAATCACATATGTAACATACTAAAGAACGCTCTACATATTATAGATATTACATAAAAATAAAAATGAAAAAACTAAAAACATACCACATTTCTTTTTATACAGATTTTTTTTTAACTTTGTTAGATTTAAAGACGAAAAACAAGAACGAAATTAAAACTACAATGATCGAAAAATATTTAAAAGTTAGAGCTGAAAATAATTATAAAAGACAAATCACATCAACAAAAATCGTAGTTTAGTTTTTATATAAATCTTGGTAGATAATTTGAATTATTTAATTTTAATATAAAATGGTTACAATTTAAACTTATGTGAAAAATTGGAAACAAGGGATAAAAGATAGGCGTTGACTTTCATTGAATGATGGCACGTAAAAATAAGGGATAAAAATTTGGCTTTGACTTTTATGCAATAAAAACTCCCCTTATTTAATTCAACCTCCAACTAAAACACACACACACTTTTGGCTTTTTTTTGCAAATTATTTTTTTTTATTTGACCGAGGGACACCAAAGGACTCTGCCCTTTCATTTCTTGGATAAATAAAGAGGAAAACCGAGGCAATGAGCTTTAACAAAACCATCATCCAAGCTAAGCAGACCCAAGTTTATTAAAAACACAGAAAGGGCTTTGTTTCTTGTATTAATTAGACTTTTTATATATAAAAATACTGAATAATTTTTTATGAACGGGTTGGTTGGTCAGAAGATGATAA